>JAJHUR010072441.1:27609-85261 GCA_027495735.1 Lutjanus campechanus | reverse complement strand
TTTTTTTTTTTTTTTTTTTTTTTTTTTTTTGTCCTTTATGTCTTAAAAGTAATTTTTTTCATTATATCCTGTTACATCTTTTATGATATTTTTGTCTAATCACATCTTGCGGCATCTTATGTCATTTTTGTCATAATTTTCATCTTGTTATATTGTTTTCGTCATGTTACGTCTTATTACGTCTTTTATTCCATCTTCGCTACGTTTTGTAACTTTTGTCTAGTTACATAATTTTCGTCTTGTTACATCATTTTTATCTTGTTACATCATTTTTTGTCTTATAACATTTTTTACGTTGTTTTCTGTGCATAATGTGCACAGATGGATACATCAAGGAATCATCTTTTCTATGCGTTATTGTCCCATCCATTTGGGTTGAAATCAGTCTTAATGTTTGGAAGGCAGCTTGCCGTGATGCAAAAACAAAAATAATCCAAAATTCCCTGAAATTACATTAAACCTAAATTAAATAGCCTGTTTTGAAGATGTAATAAGTAGTACAGATATTTCTGTTAAAATTTATGGTAAAGTAAAAAGTTGTAAGAAAAATAAATACTGAAAGCACAAATACCTGAAAACTCTACTTACTTAGTTACTTCCCCCATCTGATCTTTTTTTTTTTTTTACTGGTATGTGTTTTTTAATGCCAGCTTGCAGTGAAATCTCAGCTCACAGCTCTGCCACATTTTTCTATCTGGAGCGATATTGTTCCAGAGAAACACAAGTGTTTACTAGCTCCCTTGCAAGTTTTTGTTTCCCAACTCAAAATGTCCCACGGGTCAGTCCCTAAGAGTGGGCTTAAACTGCTCCAGATGTTCTCAAATGATAGGTTGCAGTGCCAGCACAAACCCACCTCCACATTTGCGTACTACATCTTCCTCTTTGATGTTGCACAGATGAACTTTAGTGTAAGGCGAACCCATTCTGGGCTCCTTGGGAACCCGCAAGTAGGTGACTTTTATTTTGTTGATCAAGAAAAGCTGTCTGACTGTGGCTTCGTCTGTCAGCACAAGACTCTTTCAGTCAGTTATATGCAGTGTTGTAATAATAAGGCTGTTTTAAGGACTGTGGAGTTTACTCTCAGAACTGCTGCCAGTGGTGAAAATATGACTAGCAAGAGTGAACAAATATTGTGGTCTTTGTTAAGTCAAGTTAAGAATTTTTTCTCATGAATAGTTTAATCTCAGTGCGAAATAGCTGGAGGTTAAACTGAGGTGATATTTATGACACTGAGGCTTATCCTGCAGTAATAAAATCATTGTGATTGACTGACTGGCATGCTGATACACAGCTGACATTATTCTTTACACGTAGGCTGCCAGGATTTAGGTTGTCAACAAGGTCATCAGGTTACTGTTGCACTATTTGATTTAACAGGTTACTTCAGGTTATTTTAAAGCAACATAAGCAGCAGAAATCCGTAACAAGCTTAACGTTCCTCACAAGTTTTAGTAGTTAATTTCACTTTAATAAAAGTTTAGAATACTGTTTACTCAAAAAATAAATGAGACAGGGGACGGTGGCAACACTTTCTGCATTTATCTCAGCTGCTCAGAGACTATTTGGACTAGGCCAAACCTTTATAAATTAAACTTACGTCGGTCTGCTCATTACCCATACCATTTAGCTTGTGTCAAGGTCAGTGTCTCTAGCTGGCACATGATGTTTTGTCATGGATGACAGCATGGGGACCGCTGCACCAAGTTGTTACAGCTGTCCCTAAGGACCTGTCCCCAGGGGTGGGGTCAGTTTCAACATCGGACTTCTTTAATTGGAACAAGAAGTCATATGTAATGATCTTTAACCCTCAATGGGATGAAAGCTGTAACAAAACACAGACATAATATTACCCTACAAAGACAACTGTGTGGAACTGCAGAATCGAGTCAGAATTCTTTGTGCTTGTTGCTGCAAACATCACCTCTCTCCATACACAGTCGTTTGGTGCAAAGTTAATGTAAAAATATTGATTAGTGCAGCTTTAAATGTCTATACCTCACTTGTTTTTGCTTTTTAATACCTAATGAACTGCAAATCACAAATAAACCACAAACACAATGTCCACTTAAAGTTGTATTACCACGTAATGCAGCTGCTGTGTTGTATAAACAACTTACAAAAGCAGACACTATATTCACTGTAACAGATTACTTAACTCAAAGAAGTAAGAAAATTCTCAGTGATGAAAAAAGAAAACACTGCCTGCCTGAAACAATTCAACAATAATTCAGAAGTCAAAAACACTCATGCATGCTTTGAAAGATGGTTAATATTAATGAAAGGTTTATTGTACATAATTTGTAATAAGAGGACAGGAATGTGAATAACTCTGCACACAGACAGCTTTGTGTACTCAATTTTTTTATGATCTTTTGGTCCTTATCTTGTACAATTCCATAAATTAATTTAATGAATTTTACCCAATGAAGGTCTGAGGGCCAAAATATAATCAAGTGATTACAAATGAGTTACAGTGTGCTTGTGAGTGTTTTGATGTCTTTACAGTCAAGAGTTTTTAATCCTGCGCAATAAGTTTCGTGAGCAATAAATATAATAGTAATAGATGCATTCTAGGAAAGGAAAATTTAAAATCACGAGTTTGGTCCTTTTAAATGTAAGTTTTGTATTGAAATAATGCTGTTAAACCTTTTCTGATGTTGCACTCAATGTAAGCAGCATTGAATTAGCATCAGATAAGAGGCAAAAATGTCAATATGTTTTCTTAAAATTGTCGTCTCATTTCTTTTCGCAGGTCATTTGGTGTTGTGCTGTGGGAGATCGCCACCTTAGCAGAACAGCCTTACCAGGGCATGTCCAATGAACAAGTGCTGCGCTTTGTGATGGAGGGAGGACTCTTGGACAAACCTGACAACTGTCCTGACATGCTGTGAGTCTCCTTTGTATCAGTGATCAATAACTGTGTAATATCACCTGTTTCAGTCCTTTCAGGTTTATGTTACACCGCCCTTGAAGGATGTATTGTTTTATCCTCTACTGCCACCACCTCACCCACCTTCTGCCCCATTAATATTTTGCCCGGCGTCTATTTAAAGTTGCGGTTTGAAGTGTGTAGGCTATCATGTGGTGTGTATGCTAAGGTAGAGCCAAGATGAGGCTTGACATTAACGTCACAGGTTAAAAGTGGCCCGTTGACGACATGGCCCCGGTGGTCAGCTGGCAGTGAGAAGCCTCCTCACCCGTCAGTCTCGGCCCATAGAAGGGATGCCACGGTCCGTGTGTGAAAGATGCCCCTCATTCCTGCCGCTGGGAACGGGCATGAGGAGGCCGATGGTATCTGTCCATCAAGACAAGATTCCTTAATTCATTTATAATTCATTAATGAATCAGCCAGGCTGTTACAGAGGAGAAAACACAGCGCTGGCTGCTTGTTACGCATGCAACGCTGCATATATGCATTTCTCCTCTCCCTCTGACCTCAATAAGAAGGCATTCTGCTCCTCTCCCCTCCCACTCTCCACGGCTGACCTCACCTTAGAAAGAGAGTGCGAGCAGAAAAAAACGAGGGCCGAGTGTTGTGCAGACACAGACCTCCGGTTTCTATGGCAGCCTGACTGTTTTGTCCTGATTACAGGAGTGTGTGGATTGTGTTACAGAGGTGGTGGTGGTGGGAGGAGGTTAGCCTCCCGGTCTGTGAGCAACACACGGGGAAGTCAGGCTGGTTGCCTCTGCTGTAGTGACTTAATGGAGATTTCTAGAAGAGTGCTGAAGTGTAGTGAAGCCAGACGTCCACACAAAGACTGAATAGAAAGATACAAGAGGAGAAAGCGGCCGGGATAAAAGACAGAGGGGATGAGTCATATTTTGGAGAGCTTTGAATGTCTCCTCCTTGTCCTGTCTTTCCCATGGTCAGGTAGCTGTGGGTCACTGATTGGATTTCCCATGTTTCAGTCTCGAGTTTCCTATAGACAAAAGTGCATTCTCTGTCTCTCGCAAGGGTTGGGCGAAAATGAAAGGCAGACTCAGTGAACATATTAAACATCTTGATTTATTGTGGAGTGTGCAGTATCACTTTCAGCACTGTTATACATCAAGGTTTCATCACGCCGAGGATGTTGCATGTGTGAAGTTCTGTTGCAAGAGATTCCTGTTGTTCAGCTTTATTAAACATTTACCATAGATGTTTGGAGACTCACACTTGGCCCTAAAGTGCATCTGTTTCTTATTTTATCTGAGTGTCTCAAGATCTTTTTGTCCATCTCTTAGTCTGGTGAAATGTTGGCTGCCAGATTTTTTTTTTTTATATAAAAGCCTGACTGTCTCCAATTGTCACTTTGACACCATCACACCAGATTTTTGCTTGTAACACACAATTTGTAATTTGATTTATTTATGTGACACAAAAGGTCAGACTAAGTTTTCTTGGCCAAGTATGTTGACACACACAAGAGACCAGACTTCAGTTGACATGAGCTCTTGAACATACTACAGGGAGCTTTTAAGTGGTTATGAAACAGTCTTGATTTAATACTGATGCCTCTATATGACCTACATAAGCAAAAGAGACCATCAGAGAGAAAACTGGATATTATTATAATGTAGTTATTCTTACTGCCTGCCACCGTGTTGGATTCTCTTTGAAAGCAGATGTCTTGAAATCAGATTTAAATTTTCCCAGGCAGTTGCAGTGAGTAGCATGTTAGCCAGTTAAAAAGAAGCATTTATTTTTCACGTTATGTTTTGTGGTTGTCATGGAGAAAACACTACCACTTTTGTCCACAAGGACCTCTAAAATTAACAAAATATGCAAGTTCCTCGCAGTAGCTTTAAAATGGAACTGAATGTACCAAATCTGTACAAACAGATAAACAAAAAAGTGAGCCAAAAAAGGGAAAAGACACAGTTTGCAGTTTAAAAAAAATGGTGACAAAACAAAAAAGTGAAACCAAAATTGTTGTTTGACCTTGAGTAGCTCTTTTCATGCCATCTAAAGAACACGGCACGTCACAGATGACAGGTCAAATATAAGTCAATTTAACTTAATGACGATAGCATGTGTCTGTGTGTGCCATGATTGGTGGGATGCTGACAAGAAGTCAGGATTTACAGCAGTGTTTGTTTTCTAAATTTGCATCAACAAGCCTCGTGCGCAGCAACAGATGGCGAGGGAAGAGTTTTCAGCAGACAGGTTACCCCAGAGCGCCGGCCCGGCTCCAACCATTACGCCTCTTTTCATGGGAGGTCTTTGGTGCCTGGGTTTGGACATCTGAACGTCAACTTTAAGACACTTGCTGTGCTGCTGAAAAACAAGCCAGAGCTGCCCCCCCCCCAACCCTCCCGCTGTTTTAGAGTATGAAGCGAGCCGCGTGCTTAGGAAAGCTCTACCCATAATTCCTCTGTGTGCAGAGAAGAGCTGGCACCCAGCTGCAGAGGCTGTTGTAGCAAAGAGAGCAGTGGGAGAGAGGGAAAGAAAGAAAACAAGAGAGAGTGGAGGAGAGATGACTGAGGTGTTTATGTCAGCGGGCCTTAGAGAGTATTCTTAGCTTGTTTGTGTATAATTGAAGTTGTGGTGTGTGGTGTAGCACCACACAAAACTGTAATAATTCTCCCTTTTATAATGTTGTTTTGACATTCCCAAAGCTCGGCTGCTGGCCTGGCACAGTAACCTTACATATGATTTACTGCACTGCTGACTACATGCTACATTACTGATCCTGTTGTAATGCAGCAATACATAAAATGTCTCCTTTGAAGTGATGTTAAAAACTTTTTGAATTGACTTATTACATGTAATTAGAGTCTTGTAGCTACTAATTCAATTCAACTGTAGTTAATGTGGTGTTTGACTGGACAGTATTAAATGAGATAACAGAGTAGAGCAGCTGTCAACAAGAAACCTATATGAAATGAATCAGCAGGTCCAAGGAATAAGAGCAGCGCTGCATTCCAAATCACATACGTCATTTTTATTTAGTATATACTGCAGCCACACAAGCTAATGAGATGTCATCTATCTGTGCTCTCTTGGCGGCTCAGTCAGTGTGAGGTATCTTCCACCGCGCAGAGGATTGTGGGCCAGAAAAACTTGCTAGCTTACATACTAAAAGTGTGACTAGATGCAGTAGAACATCCTGGTAATTTTGGCATACTTTATATGACATACTATGTATTGTGACATATTTAATGTCAACAAAATCTGGCCTACTAAATGGTGTCATATATATTTGGGTAGGAGCGCTTCCTAGTTTGTTTGAAGTGCTCTCTGGATAGGAACACATGTACACAAAAATCACAAAAAACTCCAAGGCACTGTCCTTTAAAACCCCAAAAAACTTATATTGTCACAGCATGGACATGTTAGAATTAAAAACAAACTCTGCTGTGATTTGGCATCAAGCCAAGAAGACAATGAAGGCTTGATGCCAAAATGCGTGAGAGTTTGTTTTACGGTTTAACATGGCTGTTTTTTTGTTTTGTTTTTTAAAGAGAGTGACTTGCAGTTTTTTGTGATTTTTGCATAATAAATAGTGCGATAGTATGGGTACCAGAACACAACTCAGGTACTTGTAAGTGATTTCACACATCGTTCTTAGTGTGTATAAGCTGTTGTCATCAGGAAAAAGGTTTATAGATTACATTCACACCTACTAACAGGGAAATAGTGAACAGAATGTGAAAAACTAAAAATTGAGCCTGGTTATGTTGATGTGACACTTTGTTTTTATTACATTCTGTGTCTCTGAAAAGACACATAGTAAATCTCAAACAAGAAAATGAATCAAAGCATCTGTTCTATCAAACATTTACTGTAGTGAACAGTAGTGATCTAACAAAGCAGAGCTTTTTTTCAAGAGTTATTTAGTGAACTGAGTTTTAGTGCCTTAGAGTATCAAGGTGGGCTTAAAGTTCAGTGTCTCCTGCCACCTGCTGGTGAGACAGGAGAAGTCTTCCTACGCCACAGTTTTAAAGGATAAGTTCATGTTGTATCAAGTGTAAACAAGTTCTAACACAATATTCACATGCCCAAATGAACATTGAAGAGTTGCTGGCTGCTGTAATCATTCCTCCTGTCCATACTGGCTGTGAAGTGTCCCAGTCTGAACACAATTACACTCTGAGGTGGAGGACAAAATCCACAGCTCATGTTTTGTTTAGCCAAAGCTTTTATGAGGCTTCAGCAGTCTAAGTAAATCAAAGTAAAGTGGAAACCAGAGTTATTATAGTTTTGTATTTTTTATTAGTTTTTATTTTAATTTCTTTTTTTTTTTAAATTCAGTTTAGTTTCAGTTAGTTTCCAGTGGGTTTGCTCATTTCAGTTTAGTTTTTATTGTTTAAAAATGTTTCATTTTAATCAGGTTTTCATTAGTTTCAGTCTTATTATAATAGAGTTTTTGTCAGGAACAAGATGTAAGATGTTCAATTATAAAACAATCTTTTGAAGGCAATTAATCAATGCTTCCTTATCCCTGTTGCTTGTTGAGTTGACCAATAACCGAAAAACAAAACTAAAGCCATTTTCTGGATAATTATTTTTTTTTTATTCTAGTTAGTTTTGTAAGCACACAGTATATAATGTGCATTTCCATTTTATTCCAAAGTCTAGTTTTTATTTTTATTTCAGCTGGTGGAAATGTTTTTTTCACATTTAGTTTTAGTTTAAGCTCTTAAGTTTGTTTTAGTTGACTATGATGACCTTGGTGGAAACTGACAACTTTTCAACTTTTGTTTTGTACTTTTGTGTTGTTTATGTTGCTGTTGCAAAGACAACACCTGTACACAACACCCGATCACTTTATGCTTCCTCAGAGCCTTGCTCATGTCTAGAGAGAAGCATGTTCACTGAAGAGGTAAATTGAAAGTTAGTGTTATGATGTGCACTGCACAGTAAAAACATATTTTGAGTAATGTTGGCTTATTGCTTCACACAAACAAATAACTACAGCAGGGCTGGAGGGAGGAGTAACAATAGAAGAAAACATGAGGAAAAAACAGACCGAATGTAGGAAAAACCAAGGCTTATAGGGAACCAATCTAAAGTTAAAACAAAAAAGTTGTCTATAGTAGTCTATTATCCAAATTTTTGGTCTTTTTAGTAAAAAACAAAACAAAACTTCATATTACAGAATGTTATAAAAATCTAACCTGATCCTTTTATTGTTGCTTGCAGGTTCGAGCTGATGAGGATGTGCTGGCAGTATAACCCCAAGATGCGTCCGTCCTTCCTGGAGATCATCAGCAGCATCAAAGATGAACTGGATCCTCCCTTCAGGGAAATGAGCTTCTTCTACAGCGAGGAGAACAAGCCGCCAGACACAGAGGAGCTGGACATGGAGGTAGAAAACATGGAGAACATTCCACTGGACCCTGCATCCACCAGGCAGCCCTCTGCTGCTGCCGCCACCCCCTTGTCGGGGTGTACGGGAGGCACGCCGCCTCCTTCTACCCAGCAGTTATCCCCCATGCAAGGCCCGAGTACTCCATTACTGGGACCTGTATCTCCCTCGTCCCCGGGCCCCGTTGCCTCAGCCTTGGCGTCTCCAGGCCAAGCCTTGGACAAGCACTCAGGACATGTTTCGGCCAACGGGCCTGTGGTGGTGCTGCGGCCCAACTTTGACGAGATGCAACCCTATGCACACATGAACGGGGGCAGAAAGAACGAACGGGCGTTACCACTGCCCCAGTCGTCGGCCTGCTGATATCAGACCACCCCCTCCTCCTCCTCCTCCTCCTCCTCCTTTTACACAGGGTAACACAAACCTCTCCTCCATCTCTTAGGGTGGAATGGATGAGGTAAGACATGACTTTCTTCTACTGTGTGCCAGTAGTTGGTCTCTCCACTCCTTTAAGGTCAAACACAAACTGTAAAAACTGAGAAATAGCACAGAAACCTGCTAAAGCATTTGGAGTTTGGTGGCTCAGACTCAACACTGGGGAACTCCTTCCTGTGCAGCCTATATTTCACTCTTTGTTCCTTCAAGGAGGAAAACAAAACAGGCGTGTATCCTGACTTACAGATTTAGACATGAACTTAAAGAAAATCATTTTTTTTAGCATATCTGCCAGCAAATCCAACAGAAGAGCACTTTTTTTCCTGATGATTTCAGAGAGGATGTTGTGGATATCTGAGTGTGTATTTATACAAACACGTGATTCTCTCTATAATATGGTATAGCTCCATTTCTAAATGACTTTCCATCAAAATGACTTTGTTTGCATGAGCAGACAGGCTCATGTCACATGAGGATGCCTCAATTAGAACGTTTGGACTGAGATCATTGTTTCATTTTCCTGTTGATATTTCTGTGGGTGTCGATCCCGTCAGAGGCGGGTCAAATGGAAGAGGAGGGCCCATTGTGTATCTGCCAAACTGTTGCCAAATCAAGCTTTTTTTCCTCTTCATTTTCATACAGGTCTCCCTTCTTGTTTGAGGCTGTGATTCAGAGTTGAGATAAGTCTGTCTTGGAAATAATACCAACATTGTTTGGTGGTATTCAGACTTCACGCTTATCTTTGGTACTAACAGCTCTGGAGCAGCTGTGTGGGGGGTTATAACGGGACAGAATACAGTGTTTCTGTTGAGACGGGTTACGTTCACACCTGCAGTCAAAGTTTTCTCCAAATATGCAACGTTTGCACTGGGGGTGGAATAAATCTAGTGAGCTGTGCGGTACTTTGAGGAGAAACAACACTAAATTTCTGTGAAGTGATTTGCACATAAAGAGGCCAGTATCATAACAGCAAAACTGAGTCTGTTTCATTCAGAAAATGAATCAAATTTAAAGTTTATGTCTTTGAAATCAATTGACAATATATAATTTCATCAAAAGATGATTATTTATGGGTTATTAAAAAGAAAAATCATAATAACAGTTATTAAACAGTATGTATTCTGGTAAACATTGTGTTGATGTGATTGAATGATTAAAACAAAATGACTTCGCCATACAAATCTATCATATTAAAATCTAATATATCTACTAAGTTAAAGTTTGTTAAGGTGACCAGACAGACACTAATGACCCGCTCAGTGTAAATATCAGTTACTTACCAAACAAATCAATCATTTGACACTAATCAGAACTGCATCCATAGCAATGGGCTGCTATACAGAAATAACAGACCTTAGAATGCTATAATAGACCAATCAGAATTGAGTATTTAACAAAGCTGTGTGTTAAAGAAGACTGGATAGGAGAGGAGAGTAAAGAAAATAGGAGTAAAGATAAAGATATGGTTACAGGGCCTGTCAATTTATTATTCCAAACAATGCTTTTGAGATAAAATACAAAAATGAGGCAAGCAACGTGAGTCTGTTGTCCAAAATATTTTATTTAATCTAATTTTACTTAATAATGTACCATTTATTATTTAAGATTGGAAAGGAGAGAGAAGACCGTGGTACTGTAAATTATGATTTTCTGATACCATAGGTAATAACATTGGACATTTTCATGATAAATTGTGCCCAATTTTCATGTCAGAAATCTGGTCATCTTATAGTTTGGGCATTAAGCACATTTTTTTCTGGGAATTAGGATCAACTGTCTACATTAGACACCCAAAGACATAAATCAGATCATAATGTTCACTCTTGAACTTTTACTTCTACTTTTACTCTTTAATTTTCAACTATTAGTCAATCTAAAGAAAACTTGCAACTGATTTAGTAATCAGTTTAAGTCATTTTTTGAAACAAAATTGCCCAAATTTCATTGGTCCGAGCTCGTCACACGTAAGGACTTACTGCTTTTTTTTTGTCTTATGTGATAGTAAACTGGACATGTTTGAAAGCAATTTGAAGATAACGTGGGCATTGTTCACTGTTATCTGGTATTTTATACAACAACCAATTCATCAGTTACTCAAGAAAATAATTTGAAGATTGATAATAATGAAAATAATTCTTCATTTTCATATATTTACATTTGAGACGCTAGACTGCTGTTGCTGGTGATGGGCTTACCAAAACCTTCTGTTGCATCACCAAAGTCCATTCAGATCTAATTATCTTAAACTTAAACTTTCTGAGAGAATTACACGTGAGTCAACTCTGAATCACAGCCTCTGTCTGTCTTTGTTTTAGTAAGAAAAAAAAAAGTCTCACACTGCAAATCACTGAACTTCACAATCAAGGGATATGACTCTGCCTCCGCTTTCATTCATTCAAACCTTATCTGACATTTTTTACAATGTGCATTTCATGTGGGAGGTGAACATGGTTCGCTGATACTGCTGTTCAAACTAAATGGCACCAAATACACCACAACAGAGTCTAAGACCTGAGACAGAAAACGAGAAGGTGTTGGATCAGATTTTAGTAGCCTAAAGACAACTTTCAAATCACAGCCAGGTCTCTTTTGGAATAGTCATTAGTTTCTCTACATTTCAAACACATATAAAGGTCTTACAGTTGTATTTTAGACTGCAGGATCGTTTTTATACACATCATTGGTTTTGTCACTTTTTTAAAAAACCTTTTTACGGTTCAAAATGTTTGCCTCTATGTCTGTACAGAACAAAAGCTGCTATTTTATTCTTTTTCTCTTTTTGGATGTTATATATAAAGAAATCCTTCAGGTTTGGTATTTTATGGTCTCCACTACAGTCTGTTTCTTATATCTTCAAACTCTGTTTAAAAAAATAAATAAAAATAAAGCAAAAAATAAGATGATTTAGATAAAAAACATTTTTTTCTGTTACCCCAAAAGGTTTTCTGTAACACTATATTTTGCTCATTGCCTTTTATTTTTATGAAATCTTTCCTCCTGTATTTGTTTTGTGGATGTCTATATTATTATTATTATTATTATTAATATTATTATTATTATTATTTGGAATGGACACCTTGACTCGATGTGTGAGTGTGTACTTTCTGCACCCTTTTTGTACTTGTTGTCTAGCACTGCGCCTAGCATTGCCCTCTAGGTGCGACTCAATCTCAGGTCAAAGTAAAGGCTTTGCTTTCTCCACACATTCTCATGATCGTCCTCTACTTGTCTTCCCCTTTTTCCTCCCCCTTCATCGTGTTTTGTTGAGTCCAGTAGTGCCCTCTCTCCTTCCCACTGGCCCCTCACTGACCCCCCCCCCCCCCCCCCCCCCCCCCCCCCCCCCCCCCCCCCCCCCCCCCCCCCCCCCCCCCCTCCCCCTCCTCTCCCCGGTGCCTCCTTTTGAAGTCAGGATCAGTTCCAGTATATGAGATATTTACTTTATACCAGATCTGGTATTTTAACCCATCCATTTCCTGCCTCTTCTTGACTCAATAGGGCTAATTGGGTTGTCTTGTTTGCCTTAATTATGCCAACCATCTCTCAACCATTCAAAAATCAGATTTTCCTTTATAACTTCATACACTCTCAACCGCAATACAACGCCACTTCTGCTAATGTTTCTTCTTCTTCAAAGTGAGAACAGGTCTTATTGTTTGTCTTCATAATCACTGCTTCTGAAAACCAAATAAAGGATGGGTTAAAGTCCAGGGAAGGGAACACATTTCAATGTCATGAATGGAAAAGGTCTTAAAATAGATGGAGGCTGAACAGTGAAAGTGTTTTTGAAGGATTTCTCCTCATCTTTTGGAAAATGTTGCCTGGTGATTATTAATATTTTTTTTCCTTTCTTTGAAGTTTTTTTTTTTCTCTGTAGGAGTGTTATTTATTTATTTTTTTATTTTCCTTTTGTGATATCAGTTTAAATCACTGTATAAATGCCCCATGATTCAGTATAAAGTTGGATTTTTTTGTATGTATTTTCTTTGGTGTCATGACTGGGGGACTTAAAAACTTTTTTTTCCTTCAAGTATATATCTACCTCACTCTTGAAAATATATGTATGCGTATGGAAAACAAAGTACATCTCACTCATTCTCATCAATTTGTATATTTAAAAAAAACCTCATCATCTGGATAAAACCCACAGGGATCTAGATAAACCTCACAAAGCGGACTAGGACAGGAGATGGAATATCTGTGCACAAGTTCAGCCCACCAATTTTTGGCTCAGTGGTTCACTAAAAGTTTATACCTCCTAAATTGTTGTAGGGTATTTATTACACAACAATGACAACCTACACTTTAATTTGACTGTATAGATTACAGTGTTTCGAGGTCTAGAGCAGGTGAGAGGCCTGGGCACAACATCAACACCAGACATTCCATCTCCACTGACTCCCAACATATTGTCACAACCTCAGATCCTCAAAAGACAGACATTTTCTCATCTAAAATGCATTTATATAGAAGTCTAAACGGTTATCATGGGGAATATTTAAAAAAAAAAAGGGAAAATGTTTATTGACCTCCAAGAAAAATAATGTATTTGCTGTTTACTTGCAAGGTTACAGCACCTTTCACGACTTTAGTTTATTCCAAACATCCAGATGTCATTCACACTCTCAGAAAATACATTTGGTTACGTATATGGATCAGTACTGTGAATGTAACAAGGACATTTATTCACTTTCTACACAGACAAAAAACCTGTATAGAGAGAGCAGCAACTCCACCTCCTACATGTTTCTACCTTCAGTCCTAAATGGACAATACAAGTTGTTCTTCAGTCACTGTTGGATTAGATTTAATCATTCTTCTCCCATGTAAACTCTCATTTTTCCAAGTCTCTAGCTCTAGGGATAGCTCATTTCCACTGTTATCAAGGTGAATCTCATAGTGACCATTTTCAGCCTTTTTGATTATCTGTAAGTCCACTCGAAACACCTTTTCTGGCCTGTTGTACTGCTACTTAACACTAATGCTGCTGGCTCAAACAGTCACCTCAGTGGATCTTATATTGTCATCAAAAATGTGTGAGTGTGAAGGTGGCAAAGGAGCTTTTACATCTCAAAGGTTCTGCTGTCTTAGTGCAAGGGCTTCTGGACTGGAGGCATAAAGTAAATAGAAAAATTGGTGTTGAAATTTATACCCAAAAGCAATAAAAAAAGAAAGAAAGAAAATGGGATTTTGAATAGGCCAATGTGAAATCTGGGTGCTAAATCTTCTTAAGCATTTTATCTGTGCATGATTTAAGAGAGTAAGCAATCTTTTGGTTGAAAAACAGTCCTATTGCTGCTGAATATCACATTGGTACAGAAATCACCACTGGCAAGCAAGCAGCTTGTGTAGTTACTTAACATATCTGTGCATTTATTATTTTTTTTCTTCCATTTGGATGTATGTAATGATACAAACAATGATATATTTCAACTTTTCAGTTCTGGGAGTAGTAGACATAACATTGACCTGTTGTGAGGTGAATTACTAGTTACCATTAGGTCACAAACCTGTCATAACTACAGCATTTAAATAAACACGTGGACATATTTAGGACAGGGATGTTGTGTAGATTACGGGTAGTCATGGTAAAGAGTAAACAACATAATTAGAAAAAGGTGTTAGGTCTAAGTTTACAGCTTCACACTAGTTGCTTTTTTGCATTTCCAGATTTCAGCCTAAATATACACTAACTAAAAACACTCGACTTAGTCATCTTAGTCATTTCAATTCTTCAGAATGTTCTTCATGCAAACCTCAGGTTTATGGAGGATGCGTCAGTGCATTCAAACTGCAATAATAAGTTTGAGGTTTATCATTGTCATGCCTCTTGTTTTCATGATTTGCATTCCTATACCTTCTGAGGGGGCCTTGGTCTACTACTATTATTTTATTATAATACTTTTCATGAAATCGCTGTGTTCATTACCTGATTGGGGAAAGAAATAATCAAAAAAACCTTCACTAGACTGTCTTTTTTTCAAGCTCTGTATCTGAGGCCTCAAAAGTTTTTTTTTACACCTATAGCTGAGATGGTGTATTTTTGACATACCATCTCCAAATGTGTATCTGAGAATTTCTTGTATTTTCTTTTTTTTCTGAAATTTTGAATAAATAAATGAATGAGAACTATGACTGTTCTATTTAATTCTCCCAGTTTCTCATCCACACCATTCAGTGATACAAACCCCAATTCTAAAAAAGTTGGGATAATGTGTAAAATGTAAATAAAAACAGAATGCAATGATTTGCAAATCCTTTTTGACCTCTATTCAATGAAATACAATACAAAGACAAGATATTCAATGATCAAACTGATAAACATTATTGTTTTTTGTAAATATACACTTTGATGCCAGCAACACGTTCCAAAAAAGTTGGGACAGACAAGTGTTGTTAAAAGAAAAGGTCATGTGTCACAGTGGGGAACATGCCCCCATCCCAACTTTTTTGAAATGTGCTGCAGGCATCAAATTCTCAATGAGTGTATTCACAAAAAAACAATAAAGGTATCAGTTTGAATTTAGGTCGAAAAGGATTCGCATCCCAACTTTTTTTAGAACTCGAGTTTTGTAAGATGTCTTGTTTTATGTGGTGTGAAATGTCATTATTAGAAGATCTACCTCACTGTCACTGCTTTTGCTGTTTCTTAAGGGTCCTCCAGCTGCTCGAGCATGGTCTGGATGAGGGTCTGCAGCAGAGGAACCAGTCTGTCTTGTGAGCTCAGGCTGCCAGACGAGGGGACATGGATGAGGGCCGCTCTCCTCTGACCGTGATACAGCGAGCAGTAATATGCAAAATCACACAGATACCTGAGGAGGAGCACAGAGAGCATTATCTCAAATTCTCCAGAGTCTGTCAGCGTAGTGTGGGAACAGATGTCTACCTGCCAGCATCTCTTGAATAAATGACATCCATCCCAGCTTGTCTGAACACTTTGGAGACAGTCCTCATATTAATGAGCGAGTCCAGTTTCTCTGGTCCTCCCTCCATGCAGCTGTGACTCTCAGGACAGAAGCCGCACACATCTTTGTCTCTGTATCCAATGTTCTTCCCAGTTTGTTCCAGAAGAACCACACTGGAGCCTCTGGCTACACCCAGATGTACAGCAAACTAGGACACACACTCAAACACACAGGGTAAAGTGAGATTTTCACCTTCTCATACCCTACCCAGTGCATATTTATGCATTTTAACTCTGTATCTTAACCAGGGCCGGAGCTACCATTGAGGGCACTGAGATCACAGAAAGGTGGTGGATATTCCTGTGATTCCAGTGTTTTTGGACAACATATATTTAAATTAGACTCTCTTTAGGTTGAATAAATAAAACATTTTTATTCCTTGTGGTGTAAATTAGTATCTGAAACTATATTTAGATCCATATGTTGAAAAAATAAAATAAAAATCCATATAATTGAACAGCTAAACAAAATGAAAAGTTTTTAAAATATCCAAATTATAGTTTGACACACTGATTAAGAGAATCTTTACGAAACCTTACGTCAGTATTTCTTAGAAAATCAAATCGCTATGGTCCAGGTCTTGACTTGATATTTTTACCTTTGGTTTAAGAGTTTCCCAAATCTCACCAATGATTTGCTGAGTCTTCACATAACTTACTGGCACCTCCTTGATGTAAACATCAATCCGCTCTCCCAAACCCATCAACTTCAACCCCTTTGAATGATGAAACAAACATTTTAAGTCTTTACACAAAGGCCATTTCACACGGACCGATAGTTTTGTTTTTCCCAAACAGTACCTTGGCTGCTTCCCAGCTGGGGTTCACCATGAACTGTCTGAAAGGTCCAAAGCCTAAAATAAATAAATAAATAAATAAAATAAATATTTCTCAAAATTGACGCCAGTTTGAAGAG
Organism: Lutjanus campechanus; assembly: GCA_027495735.1. Taxonomy (NCBI): domain Eukaryota; kingdom Metazoa; phylum Chordata; class Actinopteri; order Lutjaniformes; family Lutjanidae; genus Lutjanus; species Lutjanus campechanus. The sequence continues at coordinate 68,658 of JAJHUR010072441.1, read as the reverse complement.
TTTGTGTATTCATGAGCAAAAACTGATTAATTTACCTGTAACGACCACAGTGTCACCCCCATTCATGGCGGAGTCGAGTTTATTCAGTCAGTGAGGAGGACGGTTTGTTGCGAACTTCGTGTCAGGACACTGAAAAACAAAAAGGCTCATTTTAGCTCCCACAACTCATCTTTTGTCCGCCGGGAGGCGCTATTCTCCGGCAGATAAATGAAGAACAGCCCGTGTGGACGTGATGCATTCAGGTGACTCCGGTTAGTTCTGACATCCAATTTACAGATTTATAACAAGTTATACATTCAATAAGCCGTACAATAAGACTTAACTTTCATCTAATTTTCATTACATTTGTTGAATTTAAATTTTTATCAGAAATTATATTTTTCTTTACCAGTGCTATACACTGGTGGTGGAAGAATTATTTAGATCCCTTATTTCATCTTCTTTGTCCATTCTTTTGGCAGAGTAGTTTTAAACATATTTACATAGTATTTGATTATTCTTAAAAGTGGGTCCCCAGAAAAAAAGTTTGGGAATCACTGCACTGCTACGTCAATAGGTTAATATAAAAGAAGGTTTTGTATGTCAAATCTGGAAAATAAATTAAGTATACATCCTATCTGTTAGGCAAATGTAGTGGAGTGTAAAGTAGAAGTAATCAAGTATAGTACTTGAGAAAATGTACTTCATTCCACCACAAAAAATAGGCATGTTGCCTTCTTAAAAGGGGAGAAAAACAAGACAAGGCATGAATGAATGATTCAAAACATAATTATTGATATAAAACAATATATTCACATGAAATTTCAATAATAGTAGCAGCTATACAACATAATCATTTAGACTCTATCTTTTCATGTTATATTAGTAGTCAGGGTATCAGATTGCACCTAATTGGAATTATATTATCAACATTACAAAAAAAAAAAAAACTATGGTCAGCCTAGATTATATTTGAAAAACGTGTAATTAGATTATAGTTACACTGTCAAGCATTACTTGATTACCTGTCTGACTATGTCCTTAAAATATAGCCATAAATATGACTTTCGTTCATGATAACAAATGCTCAAAACTGTGCGACATTCTTAAAACCTCAACAAAAAATGATATGCAAAATGGATTTTTATTTCTATTTTTATTTTTAAATGTTTTTTAAAAAGACTATTTGTGGAAATTTTTGTGGCTATATTCATTTTTTTAGTGTCAAATGCAAAATTTTCAACGTTCGATTTTAAGATAATCCCAGTAGGCTAATCCAAACGTAGTCCTATTCAATTTAAATGACTTTTTCTGTAATCCAGTGCTGATATCATCTGTAATGTAATTTATTTTCAGTAACTAACTACATTTCATTTATATTTGATAACACCGTTTCCACGTATTTTAATTTTATTTCACTGCACAACAGCGTTTTGTTTTTCATGAACGCAAGTACACAAGAAAATCTAACATACTAAATTTTGAATCTTGACTCGTTTACAGCATCTAGTTTGAATTTTTAGTTATGGTCTCACAGTTGTATTTACCACATCTTTGGTTACGACGTTAGAGTCTAAATAATTCAGACAGCTCTTAAACGCAACATAACATCTGCCAGAGACTCGGACTCGTTTGGGACGATCCTGTGAGGCAGGACCCGCCCTCCTCCTCCTCCTCCTCCTCCTCCTCCTCCTGCACTTGTCAAAGGCCACTGATCGCAAATTACATCACAGTCGTATCCACACACCGACGCACACGCAGATGACACCGGGACAACCTGTCTCCTAAATTTATACACAAACAGGACATTTTCTAAACTCACTTTTTACAATCAGAAGCCACAATGTTGCCTTTCAAGAGAACTTTTGACAGCGAGAAACAGCAGTTGCAGGAGCTCAACAGCAGATTGGTCCAGTATCTTTCCAGGACGAAGCAACTGGAGCAAGAAAATGCGCATCTGATAACTGAAATAAACAAACTCAGACTGTCGAGGACGGCGGAACGACAGCCGAAATATAAAGAAGACATGCGGAACCTGCGGAGAATGGTGGATCAGTTGTCCTTTGAGAAGTCCCAGGCGGAGATGCAGAGGGAGAAGCTATGGCGGGAGTTGCAGATGGTCCAGTCTCTGTGCAGCGAGCAGACGGAGGTGTGCAGGGACATCAGTGGCGAACTGAAAGGCTGCGAGAAGGAGCTGCAACACGCTCACAAGACCAACACTGAACTCCAGCAGCGTTTACTCCAGCTCCAGAATGAGTATAAATGCTTGGAGGATGGGCACAGGCAGGAGATGGACCATCTGCGGCGTCAGGTGGAGTCCCGGGTTGTGCCTATCATCACGCAAACTTACCGCGGGCCCCCGGCGGCCTCCATGGAAGAGGTGCAGGAGTACGCCCGCGGTCTGTCCGAAGGATGGATCGAGACATTTGAAATGTACCAGCTGAAAGTGGACGAGATGGAGCAGGCGATTAAATCGGACCAGGCGATGCTGAATGACCTGCAGAGGGAAAAGATGATGTACGCCTCAGAGTTGGACAAATTACGCACAGAGGCGGAAAAACAAGGCCAGATTCAAATGCATCTTGAGGAACAGCTGATGCATATGCAGGAAAAATTCAGAGTGGACTTCAGTGAATATCAGGTGAGGGAAAAGACCATTATTACAGAGCAGGACAGAAAAGGGAGAGGCTTAAGTGAAGCCAGATGTTATGTGATTTAGTCACATTTTAAGAAGTATCAAATAACATATCACAAACATTTCAGACAGAAAAATCTCCCCTATCACACTGACTGAGCTACATGAGAGGGGAGAGGCTACTCCCTCCGTACCTGCCACACCCACTGCTCTTAAAGGCACTGATGCAGCTGCAGCTGCCAGAGGCTGCTGCAAATATCAAACTGAGTCTTAAAGGTCCAGACTGTTAGATTTAGGGGGATCTATTGACAGAATAGGCCAGCAATTAAATATATTATTTAAACCTGTTTTAATTTGTGTATAATCACCAGAAAATATGATTCATTAAGTCTAAACCATTACCTAAATTAGCCAATCTCAAACTTAAGAATGTCACGGCCCAATTTGAAATCTGAAAATCTTCTGCATCCTACCCAAACCTTTAATCACAACTCTGACCAACACAAGACTAACCACACCAATGACACAATACAAAATACTTACACATGTTAATGCGACAGGTCACAAAATATGTTGTAACTGTTGAACTAGGTCAGATAAATGAAGAATAACATATAATTTAAATCCCATGGCTTTGGTTTTATTAGTTCTGATTGCTCAAAAAATTAATCAAAAATTTTTCATGGTAATTTCAAACTTACAGAATTGAAACTTAAAAAAATACATATTTTTAATGATCTCGCACAAACCACCTGTAGTACTTTCATGGCCCACCAGGGGCCTGCAGCCAACACTGATTTAAATAATTATCATAACAATCTATGCTGACATTTTCAACAGGAATAACTCTGATGATTAGGGTTTTGTATTGGCAAGAACAAGGGCTGCACAATTTGGTTAAAAAGTCATATTGTGATTATTTTGACAGAAATTGCGATTTGCGATAACTATCAAATGAGGGTTTAAACAACACATATGAACCACTGCCATGACTCTTTGCATGTATCAGGATATCACAATAGTGTTTTTGAAAATCAGCACAGTATAACTAAACAAAATATTGCAATAATTAAGTGTATCTATTTTTTTTTTTTAACAAACCTAATAATGACATCCAGGAACTAGGCTCATTCTGGCTTCAAGCACACACATGAAGTAGATGTTGCCTCTGACATTAATGTATCTCTCCTCACTCCAATACATGATGACATTACCAACAGTAAAGTGGTGACTGACATGTTTGTGTTCCCTTTAACTGTCAAAGTGGTGGGCTTTTGCGTGCAACATCTGACCTCAGTATAAAAGGATTGAATAGCTTGAGTAGCTAAATGGCATTCTACCTCCCCAGTACTTTATGGCTGCTGCTAGATTACACTAGCCACTTAAACCAATTAGCTGTCAGACTGACAAATCCTTATTAGCCTCCTAAAGATGGAGCCCTAAGCAGGTCAGTCAGTTACAAATGACTACACTGCTCATACAATATTAAAGACACCCCCGCAGTGGAACAAAAACATAATTCTCACAGTTTAAGCCTGTAGTGAAATTTAGAATTGAGCATGATATCTGATGTAGGATGCCAAATATTACTGGAAAAGGCTGATGCACAAGTGACAGAAGTCGGATTAAGTGGTCTAAATGATGCAGTCTGTTAGTGGGATCAGACATGGTTTAGACAAAAAATGTTCAGCCAGCTCGCCATGGCATTAGAAGTCAACAAATATAAGAACAGACACAGCACAGATTTACCAAGTTAACAACACTGTAGGCTGCAGTAAAATAAAATGTGGTTACAAACTTTATGGTTAACAAGGGAGCTGAATGATTACAGTATTTTCAGTTAAATTGCAGGGATAAACAAAAAATAATAACCAAACAACAGACCGCAGACTTGTAAAAATAAACTGTGTGTAAAGTGAAAACTTATTTGCTTATTTGCCTTTTTTCCGCCAGATGATTATTGAGCAGCTGGAGCATGAGAGGAACCTGATGGCTAACACTATTGCAGATAAGATGCGAGAGCATCAACACCTTCTTCAGGTTAAGATGGATCTGGGCATGGAGGTGGCTGCTTACAGGTGAGGAGTGTTTGTTCTTATGTCCAAAACTGATTTTTATCACTTTAAGTAGAACTTTTAACAGCAGTGTTTTTATTTGTTATAGTAGGAAAAGCAATAGGGTTCTATTAAAGAGTTGCAGTAAGTCATGACAGTGTGACAGTGAGGCAGCATGCACAAAGAAGGACTGCCCCTTTTCAATAAATTAGATTTGGTTCTTGAACCTTGGAATCTCGCTGTTATCTCACAAACCAGTGCACCAGTTCACCAGCTATGAGTATGACACACCCACTTTGGTTCCCAAGGAAAACCTGCTATTTTTTGGTTCTAGCTGAGAACAAACTTGTCAGGTTACAAACTGGTTTAATTTTGGTGTAAGTGCTCCAAACGGTTCAACATTAGGTGCGTGAACTGGATTTGGGTCGGTTTCATGTAGTACATCAGTCTTACACTTCTTGTAAAGGTTATTTAACTAATACTCACCAAGAAGTTTGAGCTTCTTACACTCTCTTCATTGACCAAACTGGAGTTAAACCGTGAAGTGATAAAAACTGGGATTGTTTTTCTTTTTTCTTTTTTTCAAATGGTGAGAAAAATATACTTTGAAATTGAGTACATGTGACAATATCAGCCAGTACACTCAGAAATTTCACTCCGAAAGTCAGCTAAAATCTAAAAGGCAAATCATCTCTTTTCAGTGATATTTCCATGCTTTCAAGAACAGATTAATGGTCAAACCAACCCCCCACTGCCTGATGTTACTCTTAGCGTAATTAGTGATTATATCGAACACATTAGAAGAAATCAGCTGCTTACTTCCTGCTGGGTTTGGCATTAAGTGCTCTAATCTGAACACTCACACAAACTGAAACATAGTGGTGAAGCTCAAATTTAGTATCTCCTAAGTATTACATGTACTACTCATGTGCTAAACAGAGTTGTTTAAACTTTCCCTGTGGTTAATTTGAGGTGTTTACGGAACAAGGGAAATTACATCTGGCATTTCATATCCTGTAATAGCTTGGCATGTCCAGTGTTCATGCTCCGAACATAGCCACATACTAACAGACTATTTTTACTTAAAGTCAAAGTTATTTATAAAGCAGTTAATGAACAGTCTGTATTTTTATATTTGAAGTTATATCTAGTTGTTTTTGTTTTTTTTAGTTATCCCTGTAACATCATAACCTCTTACCTCAGATCCCAGGACATATAGAAATCTTAAACAGCTGTTGAAGTGGTTGATGGACTACACCAAAATGTTATTAGTATTAAACTGATTCCCAGGAAGTTCTTGAGAAGACTTTGTACTCCAGTGTGTCTCTATATGGCAGATTCTCTGCTGGCTCAACTGGTTTGTTTTGAAATTTGGGAATGGACAGAATGTTTGCTCAGAGACGAGGCAGGGGCATGTGTCTTTGTATGTGTCACGAGTCAGCTTTTGCCTTGGGATTCACTAGGAACTTAGGACCGCCCTGCATTGTAGATGTTATTTTTAGGTCAGTCTTTCGGAAGGCACTCTCCAGAGAGGTTGTTCCTTTTTGAGACACTTTGATTTGCTCAATCGGTTGTAGGTTTGTTGAAGCATGGCCAAGGAAAGGTGAGCTGTTAAAGCTAATTATTAATAGGTCTTTATTACATGACAGTGGCTTGTTGTGTTTTTGATGATTACCACCCTATATGGTCAGCTCTTGGGCTCATACTGTCTTGTAAGCCTGTTGCGTTTAGTTTGAGAAGGTTGAGATGGCAGGGCTGGATGATGTACAACGCCTTGTGAGGTATTTGTCTTACTTTTTTTTTCTATATATGGAAACAAATAATTAAGTAGAAATAGGGGGATTACCAGTAATCTAAAATGATTTATTTGCTCTTGAAATGTATTTTTTCTTGCCTCTTGTTTATGTAGGGCTCTGCTGGAAGGTGAGAGAGTGGGTCTTCAAGATGCTCATAGGAGGGTGACTCAACACCAAAGAGAAAGAGTAATAGGTACTGTATTTGAAAATATTTATTGTTGAATTATTTTAAAGGAAGAGTTTGACATCTAGATAAAAGCTAATTTGCCTTCTTGCAGAGGGTTATATGTGAAGTGTATAAAAACAATTTGTGGTTTTATGGGGGGTTGTGAGCCGGACTATTTCTTGGCTAGGTGAAGTGACCTCCTGGAGTCATCCCTGGTTTCCTGGCAACCACATAGTGAAGAAAAGACCCAGTCACTGCTCTCAGCCAAGAAACAATCTGGCATAGCTTGTGAACCAGACGAATAGCCTAGCTTTTTTTTTGTTTTGTTTTTTTTGGGGTCTGCCAGATACGTCTGGGCCCCTTCCATTCAGACAGAATTCCATTAACCTGAGATCCAGTCAGGCCAGTCACAACTGTTTATTTAATAAGGGACAGCGTCTCTACAATGACTGACAGAAGTGTCGCTGGTCCAGATTTGAAAAGTGATTGGTTGTAGATCTGTCCACCTGGATCCAGTCAGCAGGTCCGTCCAGTGCAATGACTCAGGCTTTCAAAAATCAAATCAAACTGTTAAACTAAGCAGTGCTTAGTGAAACATATTTTAGTGTACTGTTTAGCTGTAATATGAGAAAGATTGTAACCAGGCAGCCGCCACTTTGTGCCCTGCGGACCAAGCACGGCTACATCACGTTTCATTGCTCTGATTGGTTATAGGGCACATTTCATTGCTGTGATTCACTGCGCGTGTTGACTATGACCCTTGGAAATCGAAAATTAACTGAGACATTCCAGTGTAATTCACGTTTGCATATTAGTCTAACACATAAGCCGCCGTAAAACCACAATATGTCATTTTTACACTTTTTTTGTCCAAATTCAACAAATGAGATGAATATGTTTAGAGGTGCTGATAGGGGTCTAGCTGTTTGTAAGCTAAGCTGCTGGCTTCATATTTTCTACACAGATATGAGTGGTATTGATCTTTTCATCTACCTCTTGCCAAAAAGAGAATAAGCACAGTTTCCAAAATGTCAAACTATTCCTTGAAGTATCTAATGGTTCATGCTACTTACTCTCTGATAATTCCTTAATTCCCCAGATATCAGGATGCCTGCCCAGCCCTACACACCAAGAGCTTCCACCTTAACCACCAGACAACATAAGGATGTCAGGTACACGCCACCAGCTTCAAACCTGAGAAGATCCCCTCTGCCTCCCTCTGGGTCCATAAGTCCCTCTAGGGTCATTCCTATTTCAGTTGCAGGCAGAGCTCGACATCAGAGTCCTGCATCCAGAAGGGACATGATCTCATTCACCAAAGCTCGGGCTGCCACTTCTGCCCCTCCTACCACCACTTCCGCCAAAGATAAACAAACAGGCTGGAGAGAAAACCAAACGAGTCCAAATGTGCAGAAAACAACAGGAGTGGAGAAAACTGTGAAAATCAAACAGGTCTCTCAGGTAGAGAGCCAAGCCAGTCCCATCAAGTCCTCCACTACTGACACCCAATCAGTGAGAGTGGTGTCACCACCAATGATGAGCCTGAGCATGAAAACTGAGACAGAAAGCAAAAAGCAAGTGTCAGATGAAACAGAGAAAGATAATGTCCATGGAGGCAAGTTCAAAGATGAGGCGAAAACAGAGGCTTCAATAGGCCCAAGTGAGAAAAAGATATTAGACTCTGTGTCTGTAGAGGAGATCATTGAGAAAGTGATGAAGCCAGCAGGCTTGGAAGCTAAGGTTTGCTCCTCAGGAGACTCGAAGGTAAGGTATCATGTGGAGAAAACTGAGCAGGAGGATGGCACAACAAAGACACAAATAGTGCTGGAGTCCAAAGTGGAGGAGGAGCTGGATATTTCTGAGGACTCCGCACTGGATGAACTACTGAACCAAGGGGTCAAGAAAGTGTCACTGGAGGACATCAAGGACACAGCAACTGGAAGCATGATCAAGAACCTGCTAAGTGGCCTGCAGGGAGGCGAGGACCTGGGAAATAAATCTGTCAATGTGGAAATCATTGAGGAACCAGTTGAGTCTTTCAGTGATGAGGAGCTTGAGGTTGAGCAGAAGGTCAAATCTAGTTTTTACGAGCCCTCCACAACATATTTCCAAATTGAGGAGCTGGAAAATGTCCCTCATGATGGCCAATTTCAGAAGAGTGGTGGTGATGCCATGAAAACCTCTATGACAGATACAGATCATAGCAAAGGTGGATCTGTACAAGTTCAGGACGTCTCTAGAGAGAGCGAATCTCCATATTTCTCCCGTGACCAAGAGCCTGACGAGTATTTTGTGTCCACACCAGATGACAATCTTTCTGAAACTGAGGAAGGTGGTGGCATCACCTCATACGGCCATTATGGAATTCTAGAAGACCTGTCAGATGAGAGATATTATCAAGATGAAGGTCCTCCCCCGAGAAGAGTGATCGTAGAAGAAAGTGATGACTACAAGTTCATGTCAGGTGATCGCTCGTTCGTCAAAGACAGCTTCCCAGAGTGCATCATTGAAGAAGAGGTTCGGGTCTCCCCTGTAGTGCAGGAGTCTGTGCTTGAGTTGCTGAGAGAGGACTCTTTGGAGCCCAAAGAGCAGCTGAAGGGAGCTCTGGAGAAGCTACAAAGCTCAGTGTCAGGTCCACTGAAGGAGGAGTTGGCTTTCCTCACAAAAATGAGTCGTGAAAGTCCAGAGAATGTGGCTGTCGATGTCAAGAAAGTGCAACAGTCAAGTGACAATGGCACCATGACTATAGTTGCAGAGCTGAATGTCTCCCAAACCCTGGAAGACTCCGGGCTGCTGGAGGGAGGAGATGATCTATCTGATGAGCAGATCATGGCAGCTCTTAGATCTTCTAACATGGGTCTTGAGAAAGGCTTCCAAAGTGGGGCAGGAGGAGGCTACAGTGTCAAAGTTTCCAAAGAAGAGGATGTTGCTTATGGTGAAGGAGATTCTGCATCTGAAATCACTGAGAAACATATTAAATTGGGGCCATCAGAAAGGTCATCCTTCACGTTCCAGGTGGACGTGCCAGGCAGCCATGATGAGGCGTCCTCAGAGTCCCCAGTGAAGATTACTCAAGAGAAAAAAATTGCAACAGTTTACCTTGAAAGCCCGATGGATGATTAGAAAGAACTCAGATTTTTTTTCAAATTGAGTACTTGCCAATGCTACTTGTTGAGGTGCACATTCAGAGGTTGTTGTGATGCAGCAGACCCCACACATGGCATTAATGCTGTTTATAGACACCATAATAATGCTCTAAGTTTTGAAGTAAAATATTATCTAATTGGTCCTTCCTAGTCCCCTTTTGGTTCTGTGCTCCAGTAACAGTTGAACAAACTTGGTACCTTGGTCAGCCTTCTCACTTATCTGTAAAAGCAACATATAGGGTCCCATCTTAAGTTAGTTAATGTTAGCAAAACATGAGCTAACTAATGATTGCTGTAGATTAGCTAGCCAATTAGCCAGTGTTTTGTTCACAATGCCCAACTTAAGATGTGAATATATGTCATTTTCACATTTCCCCTAGCAGCATCTTTTAACAATCTTCATAATTTGGTTTTCTTTTCAACATAAACAAGCCTAGCACATAGCACATCTAAGTACAGAAAACAGAAAAGGAGAAAGGTGACCAAGGTACCAAGCTTGCACAACTGTCATTGGAGCAGAGAGTGAAAAAGGGGCAGGACTTTGGAAGGTTGATTTGAGTGAGTTATTTTACTGTACCTACTTAAAGCTTGTAATTTGGTGTACCCAACTGCAAGTTATTATTCAAGCAAAGAGCAGTTATTTAGTCAAAACTGTAGTACTGCTATTAAAAATACAGAGTGCTAACTAATATGGGCTAGCTTGAGTTAGAACTGTAACATCTACATACTGTAGCAATTTTTTATGTTGATCAATACTGACAGAGTGCTGCGCTGGTGTTAACTTTTTTATAGCTTGCAGTTTATCTTCAAAGAGGCTTGTTTATTCTTTCTAGATTTCTCTATTTTTGTACTAACGTGCTGTACAGCTTTAACATCCCATTCTGCATTTTACAGCACCTGATCACACCAACCATCACATCATGGCTGCGTCTGCCATGTTGATGAGTCAACTTGGTTTACATTCAATGCAAGCCAACAAATGAGAGTTTTGAGTTATGAGGTGCTGTGCACTGTTTACAGACTGGGGCTTTAATTTTTCTTGTGACTTGGGCACTGCCAAATGAAATGGCTTTTAGTATACACTGCATCCAGTTTATTTTGTGTGGTAGTCAGTGAAGTGTACAGGAAACAGGTAGGCTTGTAGCTGAGGTCGGTATAGTGGGAGTGGAGAAAAAGGTGATGATTTGTTTTAAGAAAAGTTGCAAATTTTGGAATGCTGGAATGTAATGTAGGGGAAGTAAATGTGGCACTTAAAAATGGAAGTTAGCACAGTTAGGTATTTGCAGATTGTTTAACTTTACTCACAACAAATGTTACATTACACATTTTGATTAATTCGAGAGAAAAAAACCTTCCATTATTTAACCAAAGCTGGGTTACATGGTCGATGTAATCGATGTGAAACGTGTTTGTAAAATCTCTCTCTTTACACGGTATGTGTCAGTGGTGAATTATACAATTTAGAACTCCATAAAAGGGCTGTCAAAGCAAATAGTAAGATGAAAAAATGAAAAAAAGGAGCAGATTCTAAATGAATTAAAAGGATTCAGTGGTTATATAATCACATCTGGTTTTGATGTAGTGAGTCTTGCCTGGTCACCTTTCCTTTTGCTCGTTGTTGATTATCACAGTGTTGGCTTGAACGATTCACCTTTGCTCTAACAGAAGAGTGTGTTCATGACCATGACTATTCTTGGATCATCAGCTTAGTGGCACTGACTGGTCATTAGGGTTTGTTGTGTTGTGTACTAGTTGCAGAGGCAGAAATGCTCCACTATACTCTAATCTACTATAATCTGGCCACATGTTTTGCCGATTTTCTCTTAGTGTGGCTGCTAACGTTATACTTTGTGAGCAATGTCTTCACAGATAAGCTTTCTGACACTATCATGTTAAAAATGTGCAATGTTTAGTGTGAATGCTATGCTTTTATCAATATGTTCATTGTTAAAAACCTACAAAATGAAACCTTGAGTGCCCAGATACAGCATATTTCCATACAAACTGCAGTAATTCAAACAAAGAGACTACAACATCAGTGCACTTAAATTGTGGTTTAAAAAGTAATCTTATTTTATGTTACTGTATATGTATGTACACAGTGTAATCTGGATACCATGTGCCATTTCATAGTGTAAAAAAAATGTGTACATCAGCAAGCAGAAAATCTATTGATGTGTAAAGAATGTTTGTGTTTGTGACCATTGATAGCCCAACATCATTCATTTTATTGACATGATTTCTATTGAACACATGGCTCTATTGCTTTGGTTGAAAAGGTTCTAGCCCTTATTTGGAAAATGATTCATATCTTAACATAATTAAAACCTATTGTGGGTATGTTTTCTGAGTCTGAGTATTTATTCAAAGATGACTTATTCCACATAATGCACAAAATGACATAAACCATGTACAACCCCAATTTTAAAAATGAAGACATTGTTTAAAACATATAAAAAACAGAATACAATGATTTGCCAAAACTTTTCAACCTAAATTAAACTGAATACAGTACAATGCCAGGATATTTAATTTTCAAACTGATAAAGTTTATCATTTGTAAATATACATTCATTCAAAAAAGTTGGGAAAGAGGCATGTTTACCGCTGTGATGCATCACCTTTTCTTTAACGGCACTCAGTAAGCATTTGGCAACTGAGGACACCAACTGTTGAAATTTTGAAAGTTAAAAAGCTAATGTTCAGCTTTGGTAGCTGCCTGTGTTATCTTGCAGACATACATATCTTTAGTTCTTGGTCCAAACTTTCAAGGCTATTTTAGTGACAAAACAAATAAAGAACCTTTCAAGAGTCAGACACAGAGTTTCCATCATTGCCACTGGATGGTACAACTGAAAATGTGTGAGGTTTTGTTTTCCTTCTACCTTGCCTCTGTTGTCTCTCAGCCACCTCTGGTGCCCTGCAAAACATGTGGTACATGGTTGTATTACTGAAACATGGGCTGTATTCTTACACTTGTCTATTTCAACACATCTTTCCCTCTACTTTAATCATACTATCAAATTAAATCAACTATCCTCATGCAGATTTACCGGGCCAACATGTCCACAGCTTTTTGTGTAGCTTTTGTCTTCTTGTGTTGAGGACCATACAACAAACTCTGGATGTCCAGGCACTGAAATAAGAAAAAAAAACAAACCTTAATGACAGTAGAGTGAGTGCTCAGTGGAAGATGAGAGGTGCGACTCATACTCAAGAGGGAAATAAACACTTCCTAGCAACATGTGAAAGCACTAACATCCCAAAATAACCACTGTGGCTGTCCAAGGTTTAGATAACACCTGTGCTGACCAGTCGGAGTGTCAGGTCAACAAGGGGGATTCACTAGATTTATTGCTAGAACTCAAAACCAACAACCCAGGAATCTGAGGTAGTTAATTCAACAGATTTAAGAGGTTACTTGAGTCACTTTCCACTCCACATTTAGTTTGGTCCAATCAAATGAGACGAATGAGCAATGGCTGCTAATCTCTATGACAGAAAATATTGGATAACAAAATCCAGCAAAGTCCAATTTTTCACCAAAAACAGATGTAATATGATTACACATGGTGCGCGCACACACACAGTGACATAACAGTCATGATAAAAGCCTGCCTGCAATTTCTGCAATGAGTAACAAGACATGAAAAGAACTTTGTTAAAGTTGGGAAAGAGGGAGCGAAAAGTTTCCCTCCTCACCGGGGAAAGTAAAACACTCTGTAATCTGGAACAGATCCATCTGGCCTCTTGGATGTTTTCACTGTTGCTAAGGTTGATGTAATGGAAGGCCTTTTTTTCAGCAGCACTACAGAGGAAGAGGGAAATGTCAAGTGTATGTTTGTGTGTGTACCATTGTTCGCTATGTTTTTTTTAGTAGATATGTACTGTATCTGCTGTATGAGCCAGTTTTCCTCTAGAAGAGCAAAAATTACTCAGAGTACAGATGGTGTCATGATGACAGGAAACGAATGTCCTCACATATCTACTCTGTGTCAGTGGAAAGGTTACTAGTGGGACGTGGTGTAGAGAGAGTGAGCCCTGATGTACCCTGTCAGTGCAGAGGGGGACTTGGGCCCCCTCTGCCAAAACAAAACAACATAGCAACCACCAGGCTCCTTCACTTACAGGCATGTCATTACTAGTATGAAGAAACCCCCGTTTTCTGGTGTATTTCAGTATGTTTGACGGCGGCAGACCTGACCTCATGCAGCAAACATGTGCAGTCATAGTGAAATGTGAAAAACAAAAACACTCATTACATAAGAAGTTAATAAAGTAGTAAGAGCTGGAGAAACATGATTAAATTAACTAAAAGGCTGGTGTTTATTCGATGCACGTGCTCTGAAAGACATGGGAAAGTCATTTATGTTTCAAAGGACATATGGGCATGCCACACTAATTGGGGTCAATGTCCCTTTAATTGACAGCAGTTAGCAAACTGCCAGTCTCTTTCCAAAGTTGTGTGGCCCATCTGTCAGGCTCCATCCAGACTGAGGAAACACAAAGTCACTGGATGTGTTATTTTACACCAGGGAGGACGGCTCTGCACACTGCACCCTTCCAAGATTAGCATGCGACTCTGATAGCACTGAGCTTTAGGGACGATGGTGGAAATAGCTCATCTCAATGTGACAGGGACTCTTTGTGTGTATATTTTGAACATGACTCTCACTGGTGTAAATGGACACGCCCACCGACTTGTGGCCTTTTATTAAATCCTCACAAATACTTTGGCAGCACTTTTAACATCTACTCTGCCCAGCACCTATAATAGCATTAGTTGTGTTGTTTGTGTTACCTTTGTCATGGTCCTGTGTGCCTGCTTCATCCTGCCCTCAGTCATCTCCACACTTCCTATCAGCTGAAGGGTGTCTGCTACCTCAGCACTCAGGTCACCAAATGTAGATCTCTTTATATTGATGGAAGCCCTCTGAATCTCCACACATCTCTGCAGTGGTACATTGAAAACAGGGAAATCATTTCTTGCCATCAGTGGTGAGAGCCACACCCTGTTAAGCAGGTGGAATAAATCCCCTGATGATCTCAAACTCTGAGGGTGTTTCCATGGTGCTGCTCTCTGAACATATGCGGAGAGTGAAATTTAAAATTGCATGAGCACAAATATGAGATGTCTTATGATTCTTTTTGCCTGAAGGAAGTCACATTGTCTCACTGTTCTTCTTACAGATGAGCATGTTTCTGAACAGGGCTGTGCGATATGACCAAAATCAAATATGTGGCATGTTATCAAAATATAACATATTAATGTATAATCTAGCGTAGCGGAGGTAATGGGGCACTTGAAGCTGGAAAAGCTCAGATATACGACTCAGGGCTTCGTTAATAAATTCTAGAAAGTATGGCAACCATTCCAAGACAACTATTATATTAATGTCTTCACTACAAGAAATATCAGTTATTGTCTGTACCTGATAACCATAACTTCACAGCATTGCTGTATATATTTATTTTACTTATTTACTTTATTTAAGCAAGGTTGTTTTTGTTTCATTGATTTATTGTTTTTTTTTAAATAATTTTGTTTGTAATATTTGTTATTAATATTAGTATTACTGTTTTTGTTTTTTCTCTCTTAGTATGTTGACTGGGTGGGAAGAAGATTTTGTTGTTGTTGTATATATATTATGTATTATGTAAATACTTGAAAACCAAATCAATGCATATAATTATACTGTATTATATATATAATTATATAATGAATATAAATATACAGAAAAATATAAAGGTAAATAGAATACATTTTTCAAAGGACAGACTTTTCATACCTATACCACATCCATGTAAAAGAATAGACCCTCTACAAGGTACAAGCTCTGTGTTTTGTATGGGCTGGTTGGGGTACTTTCGATTTAAACTGTGTCACATTGCCTCTCCTCCATGTTTGTTTGTTTGTTTGTTTTGCTGTCATCCAGATTTCCTGCCTGCACCCGTACTGTGCAGAAGAATACTAAGCATCATCCAAGTGATGAAACATATTGCCATAAAAAGTGATTTATGACGTAACAAAATAAAAAATTGATTAATATGAAACAATAGAAAATTTTCTATTGTTGTATGATATATATCGTCATATTGCACAGCCCTATTTCTTATTCTTCGTGTGTGTGTGTGTGTGTGTGTGTGTGTGTGTGTGTGTGTGTGTGTGTGTGTAACCTCTTGCTGGCCATTGAAGAGGAGGAAACGACAGAAATCATCCTGAGCAGCGAGAAATGCTGGATCCTCTGGACCTGCTGAGTTTTTGTATGCACTTAGACTCTGCTCAAAGTATTGACCTGCAGACTCTACACAAAAAACACACAAAGATGCATGTTGAGTTAAATGACAGCAATAAATGACAAAATTACTGAAAACATGTACTGCTACCTTTTTTTTTTCTTCTAAACTGAATAATAACTGCAGTCACATCAGTAATGTTCATGTGGGTGTGTGGATTATGCAGGGTTAAGTGGTGTGGAGTACAAATCTAACAAAAGCTCAACCAACAAAGGATGCAGGTGCTGGCGAGGAGGAGAGAGTGTGCCACTCTTACGCAGCCTAAGCAGGGGCTGTCACATAAGGTTCATGTAGCTACAATGGAGCATACATTTGCCATGAGATACTGACATGGGTGAATCATACTGACATGACTGAACTTGGACATGTCTTCAATAAGGCTATTATAAGTCTGGTTTCCATAACACCATCTTAAAGAATTTCACATATAGGAAGACAAAGGGAGATTCAAAACCTAATTAACCCCTTATGCGTCTCGCTCAGGCCTTGCCTGCATCTGGGAATAAACTCACCATTGTGATGGGGCTCTGCTACAGCAGAGAGGATGAGGGCAAGGCTGTGGGAGATCTGAGCCCCCTCCAGCTCCTCTGGGCTGTGACTCACAGCAATGGCATGAGCCTAGCAGAAACACCCACGTGAAATAAGACAGATCACATATCACCAAATAAGAGGTGTGGGAACATTACCTAACAACAAAGTCTGGCACTATGTCAGGAAGCTTTCATGTGTTTCTATACATTGGATCAGAGTTGTGTATGATGTGCAAGTGAGATGCCCCCTTGCCTTGGAGAGATGCTCTATGGCTCGGTCCAAATGACCTTTGTCACGTTCAATAGCAGCCATGTCCCTATAGACAGCGCACGTCTTCTCTGGCTGACCGCAGTCAGTCAGCAGTTGCAGAGACTTCTCACACTGGTTTAATGCCTCCTCTGGTCTGTTCTGTCGCTTATAGACCCTATAGAGTACAAGGACATATATATAGACAGCCTGTAAAGAGACGGAAAAACAAACAATGACAGTGACCAGTTCAGCCTGCTATATAAGGCAGCAGGGCAGCCTAATTATCAAGTAATTTGCCTGCAGCCCTGTGTTTGAAAACATTTGCCCTGCTGAAGTGTAAATCAAAAAAGGCCATCAAATAACACTCATTATTAAGAGTACAGTATATTCTCATAAGCCTGTTACTTCATTACTATAAGCCTGTTTTATATCACCAAAGTAACTGCTTGGTCTCTAGCCAAACCCAGACCCAGCAGAGTGGTGAAGGCTGCAGCTGAAGCCTGGTGTAGTACAGACTATAATAGGGAAAGTCTGCACATTGCCCTGATAACTGTTCGTGGTTGCATCCTTTCACTCTGAATGTCTCCTCTGGGACTCAAAGTTTTGCTGCTCTTAACCCCATCTCGTTAACTAGAGCCTCTCAGACTCTGACAAATTAACTCCTGCAGTGTGATCAAACTCATTTTGAGGTGTCTAAATTGGGGGACCAAATCAAAGCTGAAGGTCTAAGCTCAGAATTCTACTGTATGGGCTGTTGCTACTAAGTAGAGCCCGACCACTACTAGATTTTTGGGGGCACTAACCATATTAGGGAGTAAAAAAGTTCCAATATTGATATATTAGCTGAAATGGCAGTATGGGGCTGCATATTGGAAAGAACCTGGTGAAATGAGATCAAGTTACGGTATACTGTTTACAATACATGGGTTACAATATACTGCGAGTACAGATAGATCACAACACTGCTATCCAGCGGTCAGGGGTTTAAACACAACATAAAATGAACCACTGCCATGAATCTTTGCATGTATCCCAATAGTCCGATGCAGTGTTTTGAGAGTAGATACAGTATCACAAAACATAATATCACTATACTCAACTGTATCGATACATTCTTACAATCCTATTGCAGTGATCCCTCAAATGTGGTTATCAAACACTTGTGACAAAGAAACAAAATAGAGGCAGGATATTTTACAGTTAACAATAAACTTTATTGTCCAAAATGGTATCAGAAACGGTAAACTGTCACTGGTGTTTATAATTATTATAAATGACTAAAACTAAAAGAAACACACTACACACTAAGAGAACATGATCCTTTATCTGACTAAGGTTTGTGAAAGTAGGAATCCATGGCCCTGACCATGGCGCTTAAATATCAGAGCCCTAACTGTGCTGTGTATTGATAAATCCATCCATGAGAAATAAATCCATGAGACTTGAATTAGGAAAAAGAAACTTTGTTTAAGAAAAAGGATCAAATATATGATGGTGTCTATAAAAAATTTAAAACAGCTGTATGGACAGTCAAAAAAAAAAAAGCCATATCAGCGCATATTGGACAACATTTAGACCGATACTGATATAGACCGGTATAGTCACGATAGGCCAATAGCATATAGTTTTAAGGATCTGCATGTTTTTCTGGGGCACACAATACTGTTTTGTCCTTTTTGTTTTTGTCCTTTCCAAAAAGACACATCCTGTCTTGCTGTACTATAACATTGCTTGTGCTTCTACAGAGCAATACAGTGGGACAGTGGACAGAGCGGAGGAGACGATGGCTGCATTTACCATTGCAAGGACCGGGACCCATCAAGCTACTCTGCTAACAGCTTCAACCCATCTAATGGACTCTAAATTTAATTCAGCACTCAAGTCAAGGGGGTGGCCTTTCTCAGAGGACACAACACTCCCTACTGTACAATCTCTGGATACATTGCTGTCACAAAGCAGTACAGGAAACCCCTTTTCATAAATCAGTCCTCCCACATCCACACTGAATAAAACACAGTTTTCTGTGGTTATTTGAACAACAATCCATTTACCCACAGATTTAAGGTTTTATCCAACATGCTTTCCAGTATGTGCATTACGTTTTAGCCTGTGTGGGAACCAAAAGTCTAAGCTTGACAGTATTATGTCAATCTCATCCTAGGAACCAAATCAATCCGGCTATTCTTGGCTCTGTGGTTAAATTCCAGCAGCACAGGTTAGAAAAACATTGCAATTGCTCATTTCTTTGAATTTTCCCATGAATCCAAGATTATCCTAACATGCTATGATGGATACTAGGAGTGCCCCGCCCATGAGTTTCGTGGGGCACGCACTTCAGGTCCTTTTAGGGCAGCAGCTTTGGCTGAAGCAGAGCTACATTCCTGCATGGCTTGAGTCCTGCCATTCTGCCTGCATGGACGGACGGAGACAATACCCCTCTATCCTCTCATTCACTTTGCATCCTTACGCACTTCCTGGCAGAACGGTAATATGCCACATCCCACTGAAATCTACTAAGAGGCCACAGGCCAGGGAATTAATATAATTAAGGATTTGTAGATGCGTTGCCAAGCAAGCCACACAGCTCTCTTTTGTAAACGTTTCCAGAACATAGTTGACGTAAGTTTGCTCTGGGCTTTCACTCGGAAAATGATACAGTAAAGCCAAGCCAAAATGAAAACAGAGGGACAAAAACACAACAGCTTGTTCCAGTAAATCTGCGTGGTGCTTTAAACTGATGGCATGCAGACTGATGAGGCTTTTTATTGTGTGCCTGAGGTAGATATGGGTAAGAATATTAAACTACCTGTTCAGTCCTGGGTAGTGACTCTCAATCATGGCCATTTACAACAAAATCCCTGCTGGTTTTATTTCAGCCAACTAATCAGAGACTATTTTACATCTGGAATAAGAGCTTCCCTTTTGGAAGGAAAACAAGTAGATTCTGGATCTCAGGCATAAAAATACCACTACAATTTGGCATAAGGGTAGCTATATTGCGTATTTAAACTATGCCTGTGAATCCAGTCAATAGCCTATACAACAGGAGGACTTTACATAGTAGTGTGCAGATCTCCGCCAGGCAGCAAGTGGTGAAGCACCTACTGCAATGCCAGCAAAGCTGTCAGCTGCCAATTTTTTGTATGGTATACTATAGTTACTATGCATTTCTTATCTAGATTTATGCTAAGTTTTGAACAAAAATCAGTTCAGAATTAGGCGAGTTACAGTTGTTTTGTAGTGAAGTCTGCATCTCTCATTTGATTACTAGTGGACGTTGAATGCGCCAATATGACAATGACACACAAGAAAATACAGCAGCAGCCAATGTAGTCAAGATGGCGGGGTTTTATTCATCACGTATCATGTCTAACCTTAGTGGATCATGACATTTTGGGCATGCAAATGATCTGCATATGCTCCAGTTTAAGACTAGTAGGTAAAGCTACTTACTAGGTAAGCCTTGTTTTAGAACAGGAGTTGTTGATGACTTGCGGCCCCAACTGGCCAGTCAAGAAGTATGAAGAGTCAACAGCCAATAAAAAAGCTTTTTGAATGTCAAAAAATGTGAATCACCGCAACCAACCAACAAGAGGTCACTGACAATACAGTCATAAACGTGCACAAAATATATTAGGCTGATGCTTCCAGTAGCATGTGAGATTAGCTGCGAACAAGCTCCAGCACTATTAGTCAGTCACACACCTGACTGATTGCATGATCTCCGCCAGGCATAAGAATAGAGGAACGGGAGTGCTGATTTTTGCAATAGCACAAACCCATGACACTATTTGCACAAAGCTGGTAAACAGAGTGCATTTCAATTAATATCATACATGATAATCAAGTTAAGGGTGGAGAAATATGGAAGATTTGATAGTTTATAAAATACACTCTTAAAATCATTAATTAGATAAAAATCTGTCAACTAAAGTGTTGATTTATGATGGCAGTAAGCAAATTAAGTAATCTTAGCAGCCATGGCCAAGACACACACAATTAATTTAAATCTAACAATAAATCTTCCTTGAATAACAGATCCCATCTGGCTGATTATAAGTGCACACACCTTGAGAGTGAATCTAAAGCTGAGCAGAATGTTTGGACCAGGATCTATAAGAGAGCTGAGCTTGGGTTATTGTTTCAGGCTTTGGTGGGAACATTCCCCTCCATCACAACAGTGTTGACTGACAGAGCTTTTAGAAGCATGCCAAATTCTTAGTCATCACCTAACAAAAGAGATTTAGCAAGCTTACACACCAGCCAGAGTCTGCACATTTTTTCAATTACACACATCATGTCAACAAACTCTGACTCTCTGAAACAGACCAAGATGGCATCATTTACACATTCCTTTGAATGAAGCTCACCTCAGCTGCTGATTAGGCTTGTTTACTGTAAATGCTGCAGGATTACAAAGTCTGAGATTTAAAAGCTAAAGCTTACCTGGGAGAGTGCTTATATACTAATTTGTACGACTCAAAAGGCTGCTCTCACTAAAACTAAGACAAAACTATTTTACACAGAATTGAAGTCTGACAATATTGGCTACTTACAAGGATCACATACATTATGCAGCTGTCATGTATTTTCAGTTTTTATGAGTTCTGCAATTACATAAAACTCATATCATGGCTCATACACACATTCATGTTATACCCTTGAGCAGAGGTTTTCAAAGTGGGAGGCTGACCTCCTACTTTGAGGCCTCCAAACAGTTTTAGGGAAGGCTCAGTGAATGTTAGTGGAAAAAATAATACATTAGTTATCGAAAGGAGAAAACACAGAATACCCTAAATGTGCATCATTTGGTTAAAGACATTAGAGCCTGACGGATATATGGGCTGATCAATAATACCGATAATATCAGCCCAATACAGGCCGATTGTTTTTTGATTGTTTGATTGATTGTTTTTTTTTTAACAGAACAAAATGTGGATTGTTTTTATTGTTTAGCTCCATAAAATGCCAGTGAAAGTTTACAGTTTTAATGCCCTGATGTCATTTTGGACAGTGAGGTTTATTGTTAAACTATAAAATATCCTGCCACCATCACATGTTTGTAAGTGTTTTCTACCCACATTTGAAGGGTGTTTATACATATCATCCATTGTGTATATTACATTCTATAAAAAATATTGGCCAGTATTTCAAAATCAGAAACTAATATAGGCCTTATGACAGACCTTACACCTTACGTATTTGGTGTAATCTAAAGATATGTCAAACAGCAGTATTATACTAGTTTGGCTCAGTTGTTGAGTGTTTATCAAATAACACAATGATAATCTCATAGGCATCCAGGAATTAAGAAATAAGCAAGCAAACTGAAAATGCCTGGTCTAATCTATAAAATATCAACATTTTAAATGAGGGCATAAACTATCTACTGAGTCAAAATACATATAATCAAAACCAGCCTGGCAGTTCACATAACAAGGATTAACAGGATCCATATTAGCATTAAGACATAAGTAGGATGATCTCAACCCAGGTAAGACTATACTAGACTACACATTTCCTGGTTGTGCTTCTAATTTCACCCACAGTGATCTCAGCTATGACAAGTAGCTGCTATTTATTTATGTTGCCAGGCCACACACTTCCCAGACTATCAGTATCTTCTGCACTTGATGTCTGTGCTCGGTGTCTCCACCATGATCCACAAAGACTTTAATCTTTTCCTGAGCCTTGGGACGTCTGCTGTCAATACCACCATTGGGTTACAAATGCACATGTAAATTGGTAGACAGACGCAAATCAATAATATGGAAATGGCCCTTGCTGTGAAGTCAACAAAGCAGCTGACATTTACCAGAGAAACAAAGGGCTTTACAGTCTCTCAAGGAGTAAAGCAGACTATAAAAGCAAAATCTAAGTGTGGCGTGAGGTGAGGGGCGTCAATAATTAAGGAGGCAGAAAAAGAAAGAAGGCAGAAAGCAAAGTATGAAGAAAAGGGAAAAAAGCTTTTGAAAAGGAGGAGACCTGCCCTCTCTCATGTATGCTTGTATCTCGCATGTATGCTACTTGAGCAGTGAGTGGGTGAGTGGGTGTGCAGAAACCCCACCCAGCAGGCCTGTAAGCATCATTACAAAACACCCACACTGACTGCTGAGTGGACTGGACAACAGCAGGGGAATTTCCTGATTTGTTAGTTGTTGTTTATAAAAGAACATGGAATAATGGTGTTTTGACCAGCAAAACTTAGTCAGCGAAAAACCCTCATCTCCAAAATCCATGTGCACAGTTGGTTTTATGCAAATGTGCAGGAATCTATTGCCACCTTGTGGCCAAACTTAACTGTGAGGTTTACTGTATGTGAAATTGTGAGAGTTACAGAAAATCAAAAGTTATTTAGTTAAAATAACAGTTGATACAAATGTAAAATCATCCAGGTTATACTCTGAATCCCCTCTGAAAAGACCTGACCTGACCTAATTGGAAATAGGGCCAAGTTATTTGGCTCAGCATGAACATGATACTAAAAGAGTCACAGGAAATAAATAGAGCAAATCACCTGATTACTGGGCAGCGAACACAGTAGCAACTGGTATTACGTGTTATAGGTTGCAAATGTTGCATTAAGGCCTCCAATCTACTGTACATATTTACCCTTTTCAATTTTGACTACAAATCCACTGTGTGCTGCTCTTAAAAAAGTCTAAAATTAATACACAGTTTTTTTTACACTACTACACCTGGATAGACCAGCAGAGATTTCCAGCTCAGTCTTTATCTTCTCTTCCTGGCTGATGCCACAGCGTTGATGAAGATCCTCAACAACATGTTCTGCCTCCAGAAAAGACGACTCTGCCTCCTCAAGAGTTGAAAAGAGTCAAGGATATATTCAATGTGTTAATGAGTTCATATTCCTGCTGAATCCCATAAATTAATGTAAAGCATATTATGACAAGGATATTTGGCTGTAAGCAGTGAAGCACCTCCCTGTGTGAGGTGTACGTTCAGGAGACACATGAGAATCTCGAGCTTTTCTTCCCTGCAGGAGGAGACGGAGGAGCAGAAAGGCAGCAGCTCTCTAGCCACGGCTGAGTGCTCTTGGGCCTGAAATCCCCAGCCTGAGGGAATAAAGAGACACCACTGAGTGGAAATTGAACAGCATGCTAACTCGTCTTCAATCATCATCATCAACCATCATCTTAAAAATCCTTTCATTAGCTGGCCGTTATTAGAGCAAAGTAACAACACAAAAATGCAGGAGATAAATCACTCTAAGTCCTTGGAAGCTATTTGGATAGATCACCATGTGTATTATTTACAACACTTTAATCTTTTTTTTTTTTTAACGTAAAATGAAGAATCCATCATGGGTAAGAAGCGTTCAGATATACAAGTTCAAATGTATGAAGTGTAGGTGCATCCCTCAAAGACTGCCAAATGGTTTGTAAATCTGTCTCAAGTGATAATCTTTTCAAAGATTCATCTCATAATCTGCAGCTAAGATTTACAGTGTTCCGTTCTGGTGTCACGTTTATAAACTTACCTTTGAACAGGAAATATGCTTTAGCCAGTCTGGCATGGGCCTGGGCTAGTTTCAGATGACCATCTCCATACACCAGTCTGGTCAGAGCCACACAACGCACAAGGTCCTGGATGCAAGCATCAAACTGAGCAGATACAGGGAACAACTGTCAGGAACACATTTTCTCTTCATGTAGAAAATGAATCACTTACAAATTTGATAATTATTTGATTTTGATAATAGCAAGCAATCACTGGTCCCAGATTCTTTTATTTGAGGATTTATGGCTTTTCTCTGTTTTCACATCATTGCAAACTGAATAACTTTGGGTTTTGGCCTCTTCAAGATAAAGACATAATTTTTGAATAATGAAGTGAAATTTTATAGACAGGTGAACATCTTAGCCTGGCTTCAAAATCCCAGATGATGCCATGTCCTTGAAACTTGGATATATTACCTGGAGTAAACCCGGATATGGTGGCATGTAAACACCTTCTCGAGAATATCCATCATGTAAATGTCAGTGATAATTATAAGTAGTGTGCATGCACTACATCATAAAGCTGACAAAAAGAAACACATATTCTGAGCACAACTAACTGTAAAATACTAACAATTGCTATATAGTGAAATAAATTTGTCAGTGCATCCTATTCTGTACCAACCTCTTGGTTATCTTCATGGGCCTGAGCTCGGCTGTCGAAGTGTCTGAGCTTTTCTTCAGGTGGCATCATAATAAATTCCTTCTTTGTCTGTCCTGTTTGTGAGGGACTCGGTGTATCTGAGTCACAGGGAGGAGATGCGTTCACGGCCCCGTTGGTGCTTCCCAAGCTGTCAAAACAAGAACATTTTTTAACACATCTGAGGAAAACACTTTTGCAGCTTCTTCATATCTGAAATGCAAGCTAACTCCTGAAAACCAGTAAAGGTGACCTTAAAGATATACTTAGGACAAAGCTAACGCCAGTGGTGAAAAGTAACTAAGAACATTTAATCAAGCACTGTACTTGAGTACAAATTTAAGTTACTTGTACTCTACTTGAGTATTTCCATTTCATGCAACTTTATACTTCTACTCCACAACATCGGAGAGGCAAATATTGTGCTTTTTTACTTTACTACATTTTTCTGACAACTCAAATTACTGATTACTTTTCAGGTTACAATTTTTCATACCCTTACTGTCCAATGAAAACCATTTGTCCAAATTTGTGATTTTGAATTTTTCTAATAAACTGATGGATTAACTGTTGCTTTAAGGTTTTACAAAACACTTCTTCTTATTAATATAAATAAACCATTACAAAAAAACAACCACAATATTAGATTAGCTGGAAAATGCATTGTACAAACGGCTGTTTTTCTGGGTTCATGAAAACTTATAGAGATACGTGATTCTCTCAGGACAGCAACGCTACAAACATGACGATCTTATAGAATGTGATGCATCACTGTAGAATAAACTGCACAACAGTATTTGTTAACATTTGCACGGCCATAAACATCTACAGCAGTAAACTGTAACATACACATTAATGCAAAAGTAGCTCTAATCCAAAAGCTTAATATATAATAAAAACACTTACAGGACTGCAGAATGAATACTTTCACTTTCAACAGCTTACTTACAATAAAGTAGCCTATATTTTGCTGATAAATATGGCTGCAGCTACAGTACAGATTATTTTTATGATCGATTAATCGGACGATTATTTGCTTGATTAATAATTAATTGTTTTAAAAAGTCATAAAATTGTGAAAAATGTCCCTTTGTGTTTCCCAAAGCCTAAGATGTCCTTAAATGTCTTTTTTTGTCCACAACCCAAAGATATTCAGTTTACCGTTACAGAGGAATGAAGAAAGCAGAAAATATCCCCATTTAAGAAGCTGAAATAAGATCATTTGCATTTTTTTTCTTAAAATATTATACAAACCGCTTAATCGATTATCAAAATGGTTGGCGATTAATTTAATAATTGATTAATAATCGCTTAATCAAATAATTGTTTCAGCTTTACTGACAACATACTTTTACTTCAGTAAGGTTGTGAATGAAGGATTTTTACCCATAGCGTAATATTTTCACAGTGTGGTACTAGAGTAAATGATCTGAATACTGCTTCCAGCACTGGTCAACGCCAATTACTTAACAAATATTACTCTTAACTTATGTTAGGTGTGCAAAGTGCCATCAACATTCACAGTGACTGATAAACCAGTAAAACAAAAATGTTAGTAGCCTACAGAAGAAATCACTTACTCAGTCGGAGACTCGGAAGAATTAGGTCGTGTTTTTGTCATTGCGTGATCATCAGCCATTTTTAAAACATTAGTGTGATAAGTATGAGTCTGTGGATGTAAATAATGTTAACCACGCCATCCATAGTTTGTTTTTGTTACCGTGGTTCCGCGTGCTACAGTGTAGCACAGTAGCTCGCGTCAGCCAACTGCCAGTGCTGCAGCGCCGCTTTCATGTTTCATTGCTAAAATGCAACGACTGTGCTTGAAATAGCCGAAAACACACCACCTATAGTGATAGCCTAAAATTCAACCATAAAAACATGTCGCGTAGTGAGGCCAGTCTCCTCGTCGGCTGTTGTTGTGGGGCTGAACTATCCATCAGTGGAGACGCTTTTCCTGAAGATACACACGGGCACCTAGAGGAAGTGAGGTGCATTCAAGAACCGCGCTGTTCATCAAATTACTCAATAGATGCCTTTCATTCATTTTACAGTGTGATTTTTTTTAATAAAACAGAGAAGTAAACAGACACTAGCCATACATTTTATAACCACTTCCATATGCCTTGCTGATCAAATGATGAGATGATATTTTCATACTCTTTACAACTTTTTTCATCGTTACCAAAATCTGTCAGACATGCATCTATATTTCATAAATATCTATAACATGAGTGTTTGTGTTGTCTGCTAAATTGGCCAGTGAAAGAGATTTGTATATAAGAAATATTTACACACTTGACTGCCATGGTGAAAAACCATCTAAAAAATTTGAGAAGGCTCACACGTTTGATTTTAGTGGCATGGGCCATTTTACTAACACAACAACTAGGCTTTGAAGCATGAATGAAATGTTTTGGGTGAGTTACAACCTTTTGCAGATATGCAACAGAGTTGTGATGTCTCATAAACTGTTGTGACAAATGCATATTACAGTTTAGAGAATGTTAGACTGTTCAAGAAAATGAGCCAAATTGATTAAGAAAAACTAAGTATTTTTAGGTATTGTGCCGACCCTACCCTCATGTGCTTTTACTGATGTTGCCTCTAGACATTTTCTCAAGACTGTGTGGATTTGTACAGACCAGCTCTGTTGACATGCGTTGCACCTGTTAGGATGGGATGGTTTACACAATCCTGTTTTTAAACTGCTATCATTGTTAAAAGTCAACTTTAAAAAACATTATCATTGTTATTAGTTCATAGAGTGTGGCAACATTATTCTCAACCAGAGAAACTTAAGAGTCTAACCAGAGTAATTTGTAAGTGTGCAGGACATTTGAAAATAAATAACCAATAAATGACATAGGGGCCTGAAGGCAGGCCATTATTGCCTGATCTTGTGGCCCTGTCTTGAAGAGGGGGCCTGTCTTAAAGTCTAGTTTTAAGACCTTAATTTTTTAACAGTTGTTCCTAGATGCTGCATATTCCTTAGGTAGTTAAAATATATTATATATAAACTGTTAATAATGCACAGAGAGGGGATAAATGGGAGGTCCAGCCATGTTGGTCATTTAATTCTGTAACTGCCAAAAAAAAAAAAAAGAGCCAGCTCTGGTTATGTAAAAGTTATAGTTATCTATTTCCATGTATCAATTGCAGATGATGACACATTCTTACTGTATGCCAGACCTGACCATGTAGCAATTGTTGTGTATTTTAGAATAAAAACAAACCTTTGAATTTTCTGAAAAGAGAGGGAATAGATGAAAAGAGTAATAACAGTTGTCAAAATCTTTTTAAATTGTACTTTTTTAGTGTGTTTTTTTTTATCCATGTAGATCCAGAAAGAATGCAGACAATTTTTATCCAGCAGCCTAGCTTGAGGACTCAAAGTTGTTGGTCTAAATCTGAGTATTGTACAATTATTGTGAGAACTCTGAACATGTTTTGAACATACTGTATGAGTTGTAGTATTCTAATATCTCCACAAGATGTCAGTATAGTAACACAAGAGTAGTGGTGCCAGATCTACTGCAGGTCATACAGCTGTACTCAAGGGAGTATAATAATATTGTTGTGCTCTTTTATGAAGTGATAGCTTGGATTTTGGCCTCTCCTAATGGCATGCACACTTCAAAGTGTTAAACTGGCAATATGTAAACTTCAGGGCTCATCCTTCTCCCTTTCAGTATCACACAAACTGCGTCATCAGCATTTATCAGACCATTTATTTCATGTTTTCTCAGACCTCTGAGAATGTTACTTATTTTTAGTTAACCATTATTCTGTCGCCTACACATGCCAACAGTCTGAAAAATGGTAAAACATGAACATCATTTTTCCTGTCAAGTATTTTATGATGACATATAATCAAGAGCGTCATCATGAATAGATGAAAAATATGCAGCTCTGTCGGTTAATCAAAACCATCCTATATATAAAAAAAGGACCATACATTCTCTGCATCCTTATTGGTTAGTATACTGCAGTCTGGCAGTGGCAACATTGTCCTTAAAGTTGTTCAAAGTCAGCTGCTAATAGCTCATTAGTTTTAATGGGTGGGTGCTAAATGGACTGAAGTCACAGCAATGCACAGGTTGAGAAGTGCCACTCAGATGAAATGGTAAACAATGAACCTGAAAGATGTTCTTTATATGATTTTGAAACCTTTTGTAAAAGAGCACATTTCTTTCTACAGAGCAGAGCAAATGTTTTTCTACAGTGTTTTCTAATGGTGTGTGGTTCTCTGAAACTACAGAGCCAGAGATTAAAAAATGTTATTTACTCGCAGGCTCTGTCTTCTGTCCAAATCTCCTGCAAATAAAGTAGATTAAATGTTCTACAAAGCAACATGCTTTCCCTTCTATTTAGTTATTTATTATACACAAGGAGTTTTCAATTTATTTCAGCACTGAACAATGTTTATCCATTTTATAATGTGTATACAATTTGGGGTCACATTTTATTTTACACTTAGGGCATGTAACAAGCTGTACTTTGTATCAAATTAGACAAAAACTAGAAGTAAGATGTTCTTTATTGCACTGCTACATAAATCTGCACAGCTACTTTACCTATTTAAATAACAGTCACACTTAAATCTATATTATATATATAATATAAATACGTAAATATTGTTTCTACTGTTTTATACATTTTTGTTTTCTTTTTTCATGTTGTATTGTGTATTCTCTATTTTTCTACTTATGCTGTTATGACTGACAGTACTTGTCTTAATCCTTATTTTTATTTCTAGTTCTATGTTTGTTGTTATGCACCAATACACCACAGCAAATTTCCTTTAAATGAGAACCTACTTGGCAATAAAATATTTTCTGATTCTGATTAAACCCTTTATTAGACTCTTGTTAGACTTTACATGGCTTTGTTAACTACTCAATTCTGATTGGTCAATTACAGCATTCTCTGTTATTTCTGTATAACAGACTGTTGTTATGAAGAACAGATGATGGCTGTGCGCACAGTTCTAACCATAGACTCTGGAGGAACCATAAATTAATTGTTAAACCACTAAATTTTCATTTTTAAATCAATATTTTGTGTCAAATTATTGTGTTTTTTAGCACTTAAATATGTAAGAAGCGTGGAAAAAAGCAGGAAATAAACCCCTTCAGGATGATTCAACATGCATCATCCTGTCTGGATTTATTTCACAATAATGACATGCTCACCTGCTTACTTAGTGGGTAACCACAGGGACACAGTGCAACAGAAGTGAACTGTATACTAAAGTGAAATCACATATCTGCTACTTGAGACACACCTTCTTTAGCTGGTCCCATAGAATTGGCAGAGTAGCCAAGAACGATGCCTACTTCTTTGACTGACTGACTTCATTATCTGCCTACAAAACTAGAGTAAGTCTGTGCAGTCTCCCAAAGACAAAACATTCCTCATGTCAATAATTTTGGCCATTATTTGGTAAATCTGGTCGAGATTTTGTTTTTAGATTGTTAGTAGCAGATATTTGATTTCACTTTAATTTACGGTCCTGTTGCGATGCATCCCAAATTGCCCCGTAAGAAAGTCTAATAATGGTCTAAAAATTGCAAATAATACCCATTACTTTAAAATACAGTTGTAATGTGCCTCTCATTATCCTATAATATAGTCTAATAAGGGTCTAATAATGTCTAATAAAGAAGATATTATTTGTAGTCTAATTTGAACATAACAGCTGACTAGTGTAATGTTAGATATATGGTGTCTAATTAGAGTATACTGTAGATGTGTGTGTTTACTGATAAGATATTATCTAGTTTTTGTCTAATTTAATACATGTATAGCTTGATACCTCTTGTCAGTGTAATGTAAAAATAAAGTGCAACCCAATTTTGCAGTATTTGAGATCTGAATTCTACATGTATATGGAGATGAAGAACTATAAGGCTTTTCAGATTTAAAAATAAAACATGGTTTTAAAAATACAGATAAGGAATACCTGTGCACCACATGATTCTGACATTAATGCTATATACCAATAGCGAGAAGAGGAAATGTACATTTCCTTGTGAAAATATCCTTTCTTACATCAGTGCCCAACATCCATGCCAGATAAACAAGAAGTAACGTCTCTGTGGCTGCTTTGAGAAATTGGTCTCCGGAGACAGCTTTCTAGGTTAATTTATTCTGAATCGGGCTGGCAGTCTGTGTACTGTCACCACTTTTAAACTCGGGGCAGGGCACATTTTGTGTGCAAGACTGCCTAAGATAACTTCTTATGGCTCCTTGGGATGGCTGCTGCCGGTTGATTCTGGCAGGCCATGAGACAACCCGTTTATTTGTTTGTTTGTCCCGTGAGTTTTTGGCTGGCCGTTCAGGGCTCTGTTTGGCCCCGGTCCCTGTTGGGCTTCTATTTCTGAAACCCAAGTGGCTCTTAATGAAGCTGGTAGGGTTGGCATGGGCCCTCAGCAAACCCAGGCCTGATCAGACCCTTCTTCTTCTGCCTTGGCAGCCACACTCCATTTGCTCCCTCTGGCTTCCTAATTTAGTAACGGTGGGTAAAAATATGTGCTAACGAACAAGGTCTGGTATGTCAGGCTGGCGTCCAGAGAAGAGGGAGAGAGGGGAGGGGGGGTGAGGAGAGGAGGGGGGAGGGGGGGTGCTGTTTTCACAGCATGCACCCAGTGACAGGGGTAGAGTCACTCAGACCTCTCTGACATCTGTGTGTTTGTGTGTATGTGTAGACGTTCAGGAGAGTGTGTGGGGGTGGATGATGAGAGGTGGAGGGTAAGCACTTAAAATTTCTCACCCTTGCCAAACTCCATTCAAACACTTCTAATCATTCTTCTGTTTTATTCCAACCACACAGTGAGGCTGCAGAGCAAACGTACTGTATGGTGCACAGTGCAAATGGACAAATTATTTAAAGAGATTTTCATCTTAAAGGGGAAATTCACCACTTTTTATAAGGATGTCCAGTCATTGTTGGTAAATGTAGTCACGTGAAGCTATAAATTCCTCGGTGTGTGCTATACTGACAGAGAAAGCTTAGTTGTCTCAGTTTCAGCCCTAGTAGCCAGGGGCATGCTAGATGATGTTCTGTGAACAAAGTAATGGCTATAGGCTAGGATGGTTATACTCAGCAACATATGGGTGTCAGAGGCTTGCACGCAATGCATCTTGGTACTTGTAGGCACTCCACAAGCGGAGAAACACACGCTGAGGAATTTCTTGCCTCAATTTACTACATTGCCATGATCTGTCCAAGGTTTCTGCCTGTTATAAGGAAGTTCTTCCTCGCCACTGTCGCCAAAGTGCTTGCTTATGTGGGAATTGTTTCAATTTAAAAATTCATCAATCAAAAATTTGATTACAGAGTGTGGTCTAGACCTACTCTATATGTAAAGTGTCTTGAGATAACTTTGTTGTGAATTGGTGCTATATAAATAAAATTTGATTTGATTTGATTTGACATTTACCATAATGAAAAGTGCCAAATTTTCTCTTTAGTTACTACCTTATAGAGAATCTAGCTCCTGTAAGTGATGTGCTTTTAGAGCTGAATTTCAGGCACTGTAGCATACCATGTAATGTAGTGTTTTTGGCTATTTTAAGCCCAACCAATTTAATTTTCTCAATGAAACCTTAAAGGGAAAATCTGGCACTTTTTCATGTGGATGTCCAGTCAGTGATGATGGTAAATGTAGTAGTCAACTGAAGCAACAAATATTTTTCTTGCTTGCAGAGCCCTTCAGATGTGCCTGCATGCACCAGGATGAACTATGTGTTACATCTTTGGACATTTTAACATTATGTAAAAGGGGCTGATACTGAGCAATACTGTTGATATAATTAAAAATCAATCTATATGAAGTGATTTTGGGCTGGGATATATCCTCCTCCAGCATACCTTGCTTTGTCTTTTTATCTCTCATTTTGATTTCAGGGGGGCCCCTCCAATTTATAACCCCCCACCACTCTACTTTCTGGAAAAGATTGTAAGACATTCCACACAACAATCCAGGTATTACTGACAGTTATAAACTATGACACCTCAGTGGACATCTTTGGTTGTATGCATATGGTTTTGAGAGGATGCATTGCATGCTGCAGATTATCTCTGCAGTGTTTAGCATCTGTGAGGGCTTACTGGATCTGTATGTTAACTCCTCTACACTATACTGTAGGTTTAGCTACAGTATAGTGTAGCTAACCATGCAGGCAGCAGAAGAAAAACATGTTTTTAATGTATGTTTACCCATACACCTCAGACTTTGAAAGCCCCCCATTTTCCATGGACCCATTCCAAAAAGCATTAACAGTGAATAACTTTATTGAGGCCATTTCAGCAAAAGACCGAGGAAAAGTGGTGTCAGTAAAATTTCTTATAATCATACAATGGGTCTAAATACTTGATACGGATTCCTGAAATGCCAAATCTGCTATGAAAATGACACCAAAGTGTTAACACTTAAAACAATGCAATATGATGGTAATAACAGCTTTTAATTCATACGTCCCCTGCCTATGCTGAGTCCTGTGCTTGTCAAGACACTCGGCCATGGAAATATGCCCTCAAGCACTTTAGCACTTGCCCTTCCTGTTCACAGTTTAAGAGGCTCATGGCAACCTTGTCAAATTCACTTGTAAACCCGAAGCTTAAGATGAAAACAGAAAACCTCCTTGTCTTCTGGGAGGTGGCAGCAGCAGGAACTTTAAATTTACAGGCAGGATACCAGCTGCTTGATATACTGCTGCTGTAGATTTTCTTTTTTCGTAAAAAAAAACAAAAAAACAAAACAAACATATGATTAGTCACCAAACCTGTGTTTTATATCTAGGCGCAAAAAGAGTTTGGGTGAATTTCATCAAGTTGTGCACTGAACTTGTGCTACACAGCTGTGCGGTTGCAGACAGGCTGTAGGTAACAAACCACAATGTCCCCCAGCATGTGCAGAAACGGTGTGATCATCATCTAGCAAGATTGTCCTCACTGAGCTGAATCACAATGACAAGAAATGCACACCACAATTAACATTTTAATTATTTTGTGTAATTGCCATGCATCATTATGAGTTTAAAACCATATTATATTCATTTCATATTGTTTTAGTTTGATGTGAGTGTGTTTTCTCAATACAGTCAGACATCTGCAAAACTGTCTCTTTGGAACTATTACAGCAGGTTCATAAAGAGATCATTTGTTGTTTGATTGTTCACATTTAGCAGTGGGCTAACAAGGCAATTGAGACCAGATATTATTATGTCTTAATGTACAACTCTACCCAGCAGAGTGCTTTACCTGCCAACACAGGAATGTGCCAGTCTTGCATAACAAGAAAATAATTTATGGATCCAATTTTCAGATGCATGCAAACTAATTTTCAATCAGCAAGAATCATCAATCATATATGCTCATAATATGTCACAGTTATTTCTTAAAACCACAAACTAGCACCTAACTTTTATACAGCTGTCCCCACTTCCTGTGTTAGTTAACCCACAGACACCCACCCGGCAGCAATGAACGTGAGACCTTTTCATAAGAAATATTGTTTAGAAGAGGAACTGATAGAGTATAGACAATGTTTAATGTGACTTTTTTTTTTTAAATCTAGCGTTAAATAGTTTTCTGGAGAAGTTCTGGGGTTAATAAAGTAAAGCACTACCTGTATGAGACTCTGATATCCATGTTTAATCTTTGAGAACAACAGTGCACATCTATTTTTAACAGAAGTACCAAATTTTTGGGAAACTAGCATCATCTTATAGCTGTTAAATTGCATTCTTGTTTTAGCACCTTAACAAAGTGGTAATCAGCAGATAGGAGGCTCCATTGCACCTATAACACTATTATTTCTGCCCTCCTGCCTTAAAAATAAAGGAAAAAGAAAGAGAAGACAGTTCAAATAACAAAAAATAATAAGTTTTATTTAACTGCAACAAACCTTGACAATACAAATAATGATGTTATAATGTTACAAGCATGGAGGTTTCTGTTACAATGAAAATAGAGATTTGCATAAACACTACATAATGATGGTAACTTGTATCTCCTCTCAACAGAATGAATAAAAATGTCATGTCAAAGTTGTGATAGGGAGCATTCAATTATGAATAAATGCATATCTAATATACAGTACTTTTAACGTATTTTAAAAAAACAGCCCAGCTCATGGTAAACCAGCACAAATCCTGACCACCTGCCCAGCCCCAGGCCCATTTTAAGCCACACAATGTAACCCATAACAGCTAAAGTTGACAGAAAACCAAACCCAAACTGGCAACAGTGACAACAGACATGCTGATATCTTCACAGCTGCTACACTTCAGATAAAACATTTTATTTGCACATAGAATAAGAAATGTGTTTTGGTGCCGTAATCAGAGCATTTGTGCAAGTAATGCTGCTGTTTAGAAGTAGAAACAAAGCCAGGCACTTAAGCCAGGCACCCTTTCCTTTCAACTGACTGAAGCTGTCCACAGCGAAGACATGATAGTCACAGTGCGATAAGATAAGCTCTCTTTCCATGCAGCAGCATCATTCCATGCCAGTGCTTTGTTTAACAATAGTTTTGTATTCAAATGTGAATTGTTCCCTGCTATGGCAAAGACTTAGAATGGCTTAAACTTGTGTTTATCCTTACCCAAACCTTGGCCTAATTTGAAGCATATGCAGAAAACAAATCTACTATTGTTTCACCACTAAAGCTTCTTCTCTTCTTTCTATTCAATGTCAAAATCAAAGATTATGGAGAGCTTTGGAGGTGATATTGCCATTCTTTGTTTAGACAATGGCACACTAAACCAATAACTGTGTTTTGTGTGCTGACAGCGTGTACATTTCTTCATAATTGCAGTTTTAGCAGCACTGTGACAGGGAGATATGTGTATGGGGGAGTTTTATCTTCTTCCAACGGCCCTGCGATCAAGCTGCCAGAACATGGACTGGTAACTGTTCGCAAGACATTTCCAAAATGATGTAGAGAAGGTTGCCTGTGTCTCTGCACCCTCAAAACCAAAACACACACACACAGATGCCAAGGACATTCCTCCGAATGATGAGAGGACGGTGCAGCTCCTTGTCCTTGGTGCACTGTGGTACGGCCTTGCATACCCGATCACTTTGTTGTCAACCAGGTGAAAATCCGCAAGTTGCCCATTTTCTTGAGTCCTGTACTTCACAGTTGATTGTGCTCATGCCACAGAGAGGTCCAGCATAAACACGTTTCACCTGTTTCTCTGACTACATTTGTAAAATGTGCGGCATCTGTCCAGGAAAAAAGAGCAACAGAGAACCTCTCTGTCCAAAAGAATGTCAGTTTTTGCAGTTTTATGAACGTTAGATTTTTTTCATCTCACTTTGGGTAACATATAATCTGAGATGTGCATTAAAGGATAGTCCTGGTATTTTTAAACCTGGGCTGTTTTTTGTTTTTTTTGTTGTTGTTTTTTTTTTTTGTTTGTTTTGTTTTTTACATATTTTGGGTTCCACATTACTTGTTTCAAAAAGTTTTAGAGTTGGTTAAGTAGATTGCCTCTTTTGGCATCTTCGAAACGGGCTGCAGTGCCTGCGATGTAATCACTAGGGGCAAATGCTGTCTCTTATACACATCTAGATGTGTATAAGAGACAGGTGCACTGTGGTACGGCCTTGTATACCCGATCACTTTGTTGTCAACCAGGTGAAAATCCGCAAGTTGCCCATTTTCTTGAGTCCTGTACTTCACAGTTGATTGTGCTCATGCCACAGAGAGGTCCAGCATAAACACGTTTCACCTGTTTCTCTGACTACATTTGTAAAATGTGCGGCATCTGTCCAGGAAAAAAGAGCAACAGAGAACCTCTCTGTCCAAAAGAATGTCAGTTTTTGCAGTTTTATGAACGTTAGATTTTTTTCATCTCACTTTGGGTAACATATAATCTGAGATGTGCATTAAAGGATAGTCCTGGTATTTTTAAACCTGGGCTGTTTTTTGTTTTTTTTGTTGTTGTTTTTTTTTTTTGTTTGTTTTGTTTTTTACATATTTTGGGTTCCACATTACTTGTTTCAAAAAGTTTTAGAGTTGGTTAAGTAGATTGCCTCTGCTGGCATCTGTGAAACAGGCTGCAGTGCCTGCAATGTAATCACTAGGGGCAAATGTGCCTGTCAAAGTATGTCCACTAAAACTGCTTTGTTAATGATATGTTTAACCAGAAACAGCTGTTTTATCACTTAAAGCCCTCAGACTCCCTTGACATTTTACTTCACAGAACACAGGAATTGCTATTCTACTCCTGCCTCGATTGGTTAGTTTATCTGTGTTATTGTGTGACTTTGGTGTTTTAATATGTGGCACACATGAACAAGCTAACAGGTCAAGGCAGCAGTAGACCAGCAAAGGTAAAATTATTGTTACTTCCAACTAAATGAATTATGTAATTGAATATATATATTTCTCAGAAGCAGAAAATTTTTGACTGACTTTTGAAATGAATTTGTCACCTACCTTTGACTATTAATGTGAATGCGAGGCTAAATGTCTGCCTGTGGGTCTCTGACCTTTGTGGCTCCTCTGCTGACTTGGTTCAGGTAAGTGCAGGTTGTGTGATGCAGTGGTATCAATAATGGAAGAAAGGCAACCCCCTCCCTCTGGCTGCTATGTGGGTCAGAGGAGGCTCTCGGTGGATGGGAGAGATTGATGAAGAGCACCAGGGAGAGCGTCGGAGCGCCTACCTCACAGCGGTGCAACCCGAGCCGCTCCCCCTGCACTTGTTCTGAGGCCCCCCTCCTGAGCTGCAGCGCCTGGCGCTCTTTAAATGACCTTCAAATTAGCCTTATTTTTCAGGGCCCCAGACCCTTCAGGGTCCTTCGTGGAAGGATGGTGGTTCTTGTTCTCACTCTCATTCTCTGCTTTTCCTTTTGTTATCCTCCTGTTGACCACAGATGGAGGAGAAAACAACAGAGGAGTGGAGCTGGTGCAGCAAAGGTGACTGCTTTTCACTCCTGTTGTGTTTCTGATGTAATCAGACAAGTGAGCTGTTATGTGTCTCCGATTATGCAACTATACACACACACGCACATACGCACACACACACACACACACACAAACACACAGACACACACACACACACACACACACCTCTCTCACACACATGGTTGTGAGGGTTGGGAGTAATGTAACTTGATTACTCTGTTACTTTTGGATTACCTCAATAATAAATACTGTGGAATTGTTTAGCCTTAGGTTTATTAATTGTTTGTCCAGCTATTCCTTCTCAGTAACTGTAATTATGAGCATTTAAATGCACTTTGTCTGCTATTCACAGCTCACAGTCAAACTTCAAGTAGACTGCTCTTAATTTGTTCCAGTCTGGGGCTTGTGTTTTACCCACAAACCATTCTGGTCACCAGCCTCACCTCCTTAAGTCCCAAAATATTTTTTAGTAGTTGCAGTAGTAGTAGTATTGACAGGTTAGGTAGCTAACTGTTTTTCTGTGTAGCCAACATTAATGGTTGCTCCTTGTAGTTAATGTTTGTGGTTGGTCTGTGTAGCTAACGTTAGCGGTTAGTCTTACTTGTAAATCTTTCATTAAATTAGATGTGGAGTCCTTGAATGATATTGAATGATATTTTCTGAGCTGAAGGCAGAAACTTTAACTTTAACTCAGACTTTTTGTGTTTGTTTTGTGTTCTTTTTTTTTTTTACATTTTATCCGTGGTCGCCATTCACTGCCATTGGCTGCAACCCTGTTTTCTGCTAAAACTCCAGGATTGTTTTGTGAACTGAAGATCTTCACCCATCCTCACATAAGGGTGAGTACATATTGAGTGGACTATCATCTAGGGGTGGAATATCGCTTTAAAGACAAAATGATGGTGAAATTTCCACTCAGTGAAACATTTTTTCACAAGAGGCCATGATAATGAGTAAGATTAGCTGGTTTCACTGAGACCACAGTGGTGTTGTGAAACTGTTGTCATGTGTGTACACTGCACATAGTAGTGTATCATTATTTTAACATATTTGTTAAAAAATAATAATAATCTCCATTTTTTACTAAAGGTATCTGAATTTGATTGTGCCATTGTTTGAGTGTAAAGTGTAATGGAATACGTTACCTTTTTTGTATCCTAATTATGTAATCCTGTTACATGTTATCCATCTACACACACTAACTTTTTACCCTTTTATTACACCTTCTCTTTCAAATAAATCCCATTATCACACATCCTCATTTCAGCATCTGCAGACGATGATACATGTGGTGTTTTGAGACGTTTGTGTGTGTGATGGTGAATGGGAGTCACAGTGGGATCCTTCTTCCACTACATCACAGAACAACACTGTGTCAAGCCAGCCATCCATCACTCCAGCTGTGGTTTATGTACACACAGCAGGTCATGCTGGTCCTCTGTCCAGACCTGCTGCAGAGCTCTTGATTATCCATTTGCATTAAGAGAAACACCCCTCTCTAATGGAACTAAATGACTCAGACGACTGCAATTTGTGAGGTTGTGCTTTGCTTTTAATGGAAGAGCTATCTGCAAGGCTTTGATTTACGAACTTTTTCAGCAATTTTCAGGATGATTTGCTCACAATTTAGGTTTATTATAGGAAGACAAATTCCCTAATCTCATCTCTACTACACCTGTGACATGATGTGCAGGGTGAAGAAGCTCCTCGCAGGCTCACCTCACCAATCAACAACAATCTACAGCAAATGATAGAAACAAACACTTGTGTAATCAGTCAGGCTGTGAGGCTGTGAGATGATTAGCTGAGGTTTTAAATGTTTCTCTTAGCTGTGTGAAGAGTGTAGCCTTGCAGCCTTAAAGGTGACCTTATGCAGTACAGTGCAGGCATATGTTGCACTCTTTTGGGAAAAGCTTTGACTTTTGTTTCATTTTTATTACACTGGGGTGAAGCCTGTGTACCCCCAAGAAGACAATACACCTCCACACGGTACTGGCATTATAAATTTTATTTGCACAAGTGGCAATTTGTCATGGGAAGCTTTTTAACATCCTCTCCTTTTTTAAAACTGACCTTGTGCAGAATAGTGCACTTTTAACTTTTAACATAATGTAGTGACGGCACAACAATCTGAAACCCCTCTGTAGGTGTTCAGAAAGAACAAATATTCCTTTTCATGATAAATATTATTGATAAAGGTGAATATCCACAAAATTAAGATCAAAATTCAAAGCTCTCCTTTGTCTCCAGGCTTCCCTCTGCTTTCCTTTGACACCCTGCCAAACATTTGGAGCTAATTCTCCAGCTATCGTGATGGAAAATCGACAGGCGGGATTGTAACTCACACAGGCAGCGAGAGAGTTAGAGAGCGAACATCAAGGGGAATCAAGTTGGAAAACATAATAAGTCATCGCGTTAGCTGTGGAGTGAAAGAGATGGTGTGAAAATAGGCAAGAGGACAACCAGAGGTGGGATATGACTGATGGCTGGGTAGGATGGGGGCTTGTTGCTCCAGAAGGGCAAACCTGGCCTGATTGATTGGCTAGTATTTCAGAGAGGCCCCTGTGCCCATTTGCTTATGATGCTGGAATGCTTTGGTAGCATTTTGTGAAAGGTGTAAAGACAAATGATGAAAAGTTGGCAATGTGAGATGAAAAATTATTGAGGATGAATTTGGAAAAAGGGCAAATCAGTTCATGGGAGGAGATCATGATCATATTTCTATTATTTAAGCCGAATGGGGGCTGTTAAACTCTTGAATGCTGCCTTATTATGTTAGTCTTTCATTTCACATTAAAAAGGTGCAGATGTTTTATCAATCATTTTAGTAGGTACTTTCGGGGACATAACTTACATTTGGTAAACTAATGTACCATGCAGGGGTTTCCTAAAAAACAATGTATAGAGTCATAAAAAACAATCCCTCTCAATCATCACTTATGACCCACTAGAAGTGTATGTTCACATCTGTAGCTGCAGAGAGCCTGCCATGTATTTTCTTATTAAAAACATAGCGACCAACGGTTACATCACTGTCTCTGTCTCTCTCCTCAGCTCGCTGTCTGTGAGAACTACAGAGAGAGATACACACACATCAGAGACCTACACACACA
>JAJHUR010072441.1:0-27589 GCA_027495735.1 Lutjanus campechanus | reverse complement strand
CCCCCCCCCCCCCCCCCCCCCCCCCTTTACCCTTAGTCATTTTCTTGTACCTTAGTTTGATGTAGACTGTGGGTATAAGCCTGCCATTGCCCGTCTGTTTCAGGCAACATCTGCCATATCCGCTATCTGCATTTTCAAAGTGGGGAGGAGAAGGAAACAACAATAAACTTCTAGCCAGCAACCTACATGCCTATAATGGTAAGTTAGCACCTGGTCGCTAACTGTACCAATGCAAGCAAGCAAGCAGGTGTTACCTTTCCTTTTATGATTTGCAGTTTGTTTTTCTTAATGCAATAGTAACCCATTCTGAGTGGCCCAAGCAGCCCATATTTGGGTGGCCCTTTTGCCCTTTGCGCAATTTCCAGGAGGCCAATCTGTCACTGTTCATTCTTGCTAACACGATCCCTCACTTCATTTCCTCTCTAGCTCTCTCATCCGCTCAACGCTGCTTTCCCCTGCTTGACGGGGGGCCAACTTTGAATGGTGCATTTACAAACAGCAACCGAAAAATTATGTGCATTCTACCTTTAAATGCTAATCAATCACAACATGCTGCTGTTGAATGTTTACCATATTCACCATATTCACAAAGTTCAGCTGAGGCTGGCACTAGATGAAAAGTTAAGAGATCAAAGTTAAAGTATTACAATTTATCTTGAGGGTGACATGAATGTGTGCACCACATTTCATGGAAATCCACTCAGTAGTTGTTTAGATATTTTACGATAAACACAAACGTCCACCAACTTGTGGCACTAGATCCTACTGTATCTGCACATGGCAATTCATGTGGTAGTTCTCAGATATTTCAGTTGCAACAAAAGTGATGGACTGACTAGCATGGCTAAAAAGCATGACTTTTGTTTTATTATGCTTTACATTTCTCTTGTCTGCTTAATTTTCTCTAGAAGCACTCCTTCATTACAGTATTATAATGAGAGGCTCATGTACTTCAAGGGTTTTATTGCATTAAACTTCATATCTAATCTCCCCAGTCTCTCCTGAATAGTGTATGGCTCTGTTCCATGAACTACAACAGAAAGAAACACTTACGTTTGGAATGTGCTTCAACTGAAGAGCTTTTCTCCATCTGGATAGTGGGGTTGCTGTTTCCTGACTGTCTAATATCTATCCAGAGAGGTTATTACAGAGAGAGGGATATCATGGTGCATTATCCACAGACATGGTATAAAAACAATCATGGAAATGTACTGAGCACTTTGTAAGAACATGACCAGCTGTTTGGCTGTTTTAAAGGAGGAAAGAGGATACATGCTGCTTCCACGTTGCACTTTCCCTCTGCTTTTGCCTCTTTGAACTTACTTCAAACATTAGTCAGTGTGTGTTTAGTGTCATGCCAGCCATGTGGATGGCATATGCTAACATTGCAACTGCGGGCTTGCTGGTTAGAGGTGTGTGTGGTGACCAGTAGCTCTTGGTTGCGTCCCTGAGCTGGAACTTTGATGTGAGGTGGTGGATACCAGTGGTGGAAAGGTGATGACTGAGGTAAACGTGTATATGGAAACAATTCAGATGTGAGGAGTGTACAACAGTAGCCACATGAAAGGCCCCTTTGTGGGGCTCTGCTACCTTACAGATGGTCAGCTTCCCTCGTCCATTAAATAATAACAGTACTCCGATCTCTCCCCGGGCCAGATGTGCTGAATCTATGATGCTAAATGGAAACAAATCAGCCAGGCTTTACTCTTTAATTGAGCACTGGAGTGTTTATTTTCTTGAGACTGTCATAATAGACTTCAAAATTCCCATAAAAACTCAACTGTGAGGGCAGATTAGCCCATTTAGCACCTCTAGACAGTATTTTCCACATGAGACAAGTCTTAAGTGCAGTTCTGCTGGTGGCAAGACTTCCACACGGGACTGGCCACATCTTTAGTCACTCCTTATTTCTGCTCTGTGATCTTGCACTTAGAAGCACCCCTTGTAAAAGCAGCCGTCGCGGGGAGGTCGCCCTGACATCTTTATCATAATTGCCCTAAATACCCCCATTAGAGAAGCTAGCCAGTATCCTCAATAACACTAGTCATCCCTGGTAGCACTGGTGCATCTAATTGCCTGGGCCTTTTTTGAAAGATTGCCTGACATCAGCACGGCTCCCTGTGGGCTGGCCCTCTTCATTCTCTGCCCAGCAAAGCATATCGTTATCGCAGCCAGCAAAGAGACCCGGCCTCCCTGCTCCTGGATAATTAACTGTCTGGCTTAACTGCATAATGGAAAAAAAGGAACATTGGAGGTGTGGTAGTTATTCAAGCAGGCCTGGGAGAGGAGAAGTCTAAGACAATACTGGGGTCATCCATGCTTGCCATTTTTCAGCGGGATGGGTGATAATGTAGAAGGATAGGAAGTCATATTATAGGCAGAAGCTGGTTATGGAGGATTGGTTTCATATGATAATTAGGCTCATATGCTAATTGCCGAGGAGACTTGATGAATTCCTTCAACCCGGCTCTCCACTCCAGTGCCGGCTCTCCTATCAGCTGTCCCCAACGTCCCCCACTTCAAAGGCTCAAACCATCTTTACATAGCGCTGCATGTGCTCTGTCTCTCTTTCTGCTTCACAACAACAGTCCCTATCAGAGTGTAACCCCCCCACCTCCAAAAATAAAAAGACAAGAACAGCAACAGCAGGAGGGGGAAGTAAAGGGGCGTCTGCCGTTGTTTGACATTTACAAGTCTGTTAGTGAAATGCACGATGCACATCCTTGTGAGTGTGTGCGCGCAAGTGTAATTAGAACACGGCAGGCATGTGTTTGTCTTTGTGTTGTTGTATGGTGGAGGTATCAAGGACAAGTGCATTAATGAGCACCTGGAGAGGAACAGCTTGTGTCTCCTGGTTAGTGTGACCGCGAGCAGGGCGCAGACTCCTTCACTGACTCAGATGACGTGACTGATGGAGGGGGAGGTTTCTGTCAGATCTGGGGCACTCCCAGGAGCTGCAGTTTGTCTCGGCTGACAACAACGCTCACCAAAGGGGCCCCCGTCCCACACATCAGCTGGAAAGGTGAGAGAAGATGTTGTCCTTCCCTCTGTACTTAGAGTCCTACAGCTCCTCCTTTTCAATTTTTTTTAAAAATATGCATTGTCTCTCAATATCCTTTTATTTCTTTTAAGTATGACAGGTAAAATAGCAGCTGCAAAATGCTCAAACATAAATGCAAATAAAATGCTATGTGTTCATGACAGGATGCTTTATGGTGCAAAAATGACAGAATTTCTAATAGAATTTCTATCAAAACCTTAGCTCACACGACGCACAGATGGATAATGTCCATAAATTGCTGTATTCACACCAAGATATATATTTGTTATTTAAACAATATTACACAAGAGGGTGTCCTTTGCTGTCATTATTAGCACGGCAGTGATGCATCTCTGAAGAACTCATAATAACGGTAAAGCTCACCCTCGAGTGTAATATTGAGATTACGCAAAGGTT
Organism: Lutjanus campechanus; assembly: GCA_027495735.1. NCBI lineage: Eukaryota > Metazoa > Chordata > Actinopteri > Lutjaniformes > Lutjanidae > Lutjanus > Lutjanus campechanus. Next base: position 24,132 of record JAJHUR010072441.1, on the reverse strand, counting down.
ACTAACAAAACAAAAGATATAGAGATATAATCAAAAAGTACTGATATTACGACTATAATGTTATCTCTGTTTCCCTGTAAACACACAGGGTCTGACTAATAACTTGCAAGCAATTAGTCATGTCAGTATGTTATGAAATCTAGTTCACTACTCCAGCAAGTAGGGCTAGCCTTAGTAACGACCTAGCAACAGAAGCAATTTCTAGTCCCTTTTGAGTCAGCCAGCCAACTTCAGCTAACGTTAATGCTTTCTAGTGATCATGGGATTTCTCAAACCGAATAAATACCACACATATAAACATAAAACTGCCCAATTTTGTTGTAACTAAGATTTCTGCTGAAAAAGAAAACATTTACATGGACAGATTTAGGTACTACTTCCATGAACTTCACATATATTTTTATGCTAGTGGCACCATGTCACAGACTCACTGGCACAGCTGATGGAGGATGCTGAGTGTTGTAAAGTACAAAAGTCAAAAAAGAATATATATAATAAATTTCAACACAATATTCTGCTTCAGTCAAATCCAATCCAATTCAGTTTGTTGGTGTCTAACCAAAAAAAACATTTTCATTTCGGTCACAAAAATGTTTGCTCTCTGGCTTGCCACAATCAAGGGAGGTATGCACCTAATGGGGCAGCGCAGCAGCAACGACGCCATGAATTATATTCCTTAAAAAAGGTTTATTTAATTATTCTGTAAATGTATATTTAAAAGTTTCAATAAATAAGCTAGGTCATAGTCGATATAAGCCTACCGAGGCTCATGATTCATTTTCATAAATAAGAACGTTTCAAAAACATTACCCTCTGGGCAGAGTAATATTTTTGCTGATGAGCACGGTGTGCTGTCATGCTGATTTGAACATGTTCTGAATGTCTAGTTGACCAGTCAGATTGCTTGGTTAGAACTAGCTGCTGTAATCTTTTTAAAAATTGTTTTTTGGGCCTAATTGACAGGACAGCTAAAGTTGGGACAGGAAACGGGGGAGACAACATGCAACAAAAGGCTGCAGCCTGGAAGCAAACCCATGGCTGCTGAGCCACTAAGGCGCCCCTATTCTTAATTCTTTATTCAGATACCCATTAGCTGCCACTAACGTAGCAGCTACTCTACATAGAAATGTTTGTTCTGTATTCTCAATCATCAGCATTTGAAGTACATGTTTGGTTAGTCTCTGTCTGTAAAAGTCAAACCATATCAACGTCAAAAGTTTGGTCAAATAAGGATAAAATAAATATCTCCCAAATGTCGTATTGATGTTTTCTGAATGGCAACAGAACAAAGAGATGGAGTCATATCCTCAGTTACATATGGATTGAACAGGATGCATGTGGAACCAGAGATATGAGACGGACGGCAGCTGGGTTTTGGAGTTTGGCATTGCTTGAAAGTGTGTTGAGATGCTGAATCCAGCCCATAAAAAATAGATTAAAAAAACTCATGAAGAGTCATCCATGCCACTTAACAATCAGAACACTGTTTGTGCTGTGACATTGATAATAACTGTCTTATTTGATTTGCTCTGTGGTATTAAATCGCACTACTAATAGAATTACATTCACACTGCTAATAGCATTACATTCACTCAAGTATCTCACATCCTCATCAATTCACAAACACAGTGTCCTGCCTTGTACCCTGAAGTAGCTGTGACATGAAATACACAAATGCACAAACACCAGAGCAACACATTTACTCTGAGCCTACAAATAATGGCTTTAGCTTGATTTGTTAGAGTGCATGAAGAGAATGAACACACTACTCATTTAGAGTCCTCACTTGTGTTACAACCATCTTTCATTCAGCCACAATGTTTGATGCAGCTTTAAGTTAGGCTCCACTCAAAAATATGTTTCTTTTCTCGTTCCTACAGTTGGATGTTTGCGCTTCATAGTGCAGAATGATGTGTGTGCAGATTTTGATACTAGAAGACTAGTGTGAAGTTTCTCTGAGCTGATTAAAAATCTGATTGTAAACGGTGGACCTACAAGAATAATCTGTCACAACAAATTTGGAAGTCAATCATGGCCCAATTTGCAACTTGTACAATTGGAATGTAGAAACTTGAAGCCATCAGCACATGTACACTGAGAATGATCTTTATAGTGAAGCATATTCTTAGATTCTGGAATTTTTAATGAGGTTGGAGGATTTTATTGTGGAAATTATATACGTTTTGTGGGGAACAAAAGGTACACACATGTTCCAAGTGGGTCATGTCTTAAGTTCTGCTGCTACGGGTTTTACTCAGATTAAAACAATAATAAAAATATGTAGTTTGATTGCATCTGAAGTAGTGTGGTGGCAGTTTTCTTCATTGTTAAAGAAGCGCCCTTGCCGGTGAAAATCTATTGAACATGACTCAGGAAAAATCGTATTCATGGACGAGGTAATGTATTAAGTTTTATTTTTGTTATTTGTTTAGTAACATTTGCCATCTTCCTTTCTCACTCTCTGATGTATCCGATGTATCTTTATGCATATTTTCATCGAAGTTGTTGCAAGTAACAGCTAGCAAGGAAACATACCTTTACCTTGAATAAATTATAAATTTCTCAGGATTTGACCACTGTAGGAAACATTTGGGATAATGTTAGTACACAACTTAACAAAATACAAAACTCATGTGTAGCGTTTTGAGACATTTTAATGCAGAATTGTTACATATTTTAGTTTCAATACATGTCTGGAGGGAATCTTTAAAGGTTTCATTATCACCCCGAAAACATGAAACAAGGTCTGCAAGGTTTTACCATCATGTGACCATCATATGATCAGAGCATATGTCTCTGTATGCCTATCTAAGTCTGAAGAAGAGCATTAACTTGTGATGTCACTTGTGGATGTGCCAATTAATCACACCTAAGGGAGCTGCAGTGTGCCAGCCTTTCATGTTGTCAATATTGCCCTAAAAACAGCACTTGACAAAATAGCTCTGTTGGAGCTTTTGATAATATTTTTTTGTTGATGTTAGTTTAAAAGACTTAAATAATTAAAAAATTAGGAGTATCTACAATTCCATGAAAACCGGGCAAACTCCATCAGCTGATAAAGATCATTTAATAGGATCAACAGGTCCAGGACAACTTCTAAATGGACCGTTTCCTTGATGTGAGACTATTTTGTCAACAACAATATATTTGCTCTAATTAGTGTTCCGTAATTGAAGGTGGCATTAAAATAATGAAAGACATGACAAATATTTTACTGTGCTCACATTTAAGTTTTCCAAGTTCGAGTCAGTGATGGGTTTTCCAGGTTCCAGTTTGGTGGTGTCAGAGCTGCTGGTTTTATAGGTGCAACGTCCCTCTACAACAGCTTTAAACACATGATACTCATTACAGTAGAAGAGCATCTCTTCAACTGTTAGGGAAAAATGAAGCTCGGAAAATTGGAGCAGCATACCACACAGTCTTTCTCTTCTCTGTGACTCCTCATTGCCTGCTTTTATTCAGCGCACTTGGCTAAACACTGAAACAGGAAGAAAGGGCTCAAGGTGTTGAGATTGTGCTGTTTTAACCTGACACAGACCTTTGAAGTAAGTTTTCCATCTTGTCAGACTCACTAAGCAGGGTTAGATCTACTTTTGCTGCACTGTATTGGTAGTACACACAGTTGCACTTTGTTTTACAGTACACTACTAAGATGTAACAAGCTGTACTTTGTATCAAATTTGAAAAATCTAGAAATATTGTGTTATTTATCATTATATAGTAATTTGGGACTTGACTTTTTAACCGATGATTAGGTACATATTACAACACAACTGTACTGTAAACTATAGTGTATTTTTCCGACTTTATTAGAGAGTAATTAAGGGCACATTGCAACAGAACTGTACTGTAAACTAAAATATATTGTTTCCCATTGTTAGACCCTTATTTGATTTTTTTTAGATGGTGATTACAGACATATTATAACACAACTGCACTGACTGCACTGTAAATTAAAGTGTATTATTCCCCTTTTATTAAGGGGTATTTAGGGAAACATTGCAGCTGAACTGGACTGTAAACTAAAGTGTATTGTTTTTCCCCATTAGACCCTTATTAGACTTTACTAACTGCAGTGAAAACACATATCTGCTACTTCCCCACTTATGTGAAGCAGATCTACCAAGTAAAGACCAAACAAGGGATTTTTTGTCTGTGGTTGACTGCACACACTTACTGTAGGCAGATAATGTGATTTGATCAAAGAAGTAGGCATCGTTCTTGGCTACTCTGCCAATTTGTATGGGAACAGCCAAAAAAGGTGCGTCTCAAGTAGCAGATATGTGATTTTACTTTAGTTTACAGTACAGTTCTGTTGTAATGTGTCTCTAATTACCCTCTAATAAAGTCTAATAATAAGGGTCTAATAAAGGGTCAAATACTGTATAATAAAGAACATATTGATTCTAGTTTTTGTCTAATTTGATACAAAGTGCAGCTTGTTACATACAGTATTAGTAGTGTACTATAAAACAAATTGCCACCTCCATACGCTGCTTGAAATATGCAGAGCTGAATCTGCAAGCAGCATTCTGACTGCTAAGTATGTCCACAGACTTGATAAGGTTATTGATACAGTAATTTCTCCTCAGTTTCTCTATTGAAAAGCCCCAGCTGAGCCCACAGGGACATTTGTGCTTGTGTTACAGCTGCCCATGTTTACCATCCTCCACCTCGGGCTCTTTCCACTGAGAGAAAGATGCTGGCTAGGGTGCAACTCTGCAAATCCCACCTGGATGTGGCATTTGTAATAAACAACCTAGGGGCATGGCTGCCACCCTTTCTCTTTTCACTCCCAGCGCTCACTCCTCCTCAAGCCCCTTCAATGCTGTTCATAAGCTCCCAAAACAACCTCTAATTTGTGTCTTGATTAGTGCCACATAAATTGTGGTGTGTTGTTGCTTAAGTAACTCCATGGGTAACATTTGACATGGCTGTTTCACCGCCTGCTCTCCTTTTCTCTCGCTTGCACACACACATGCACACTCACTCTTCATTACTGTGATAGCACATGAGGGGGAAGATATAGTTATTCAGGGAATTATCTGCCTCATTGGTGCCATATCTCATCCCATGCTTTTCTGCCAAATGGCCGTGTTTCCATGGAGCCTGCCTGTGTTTACTGTGACGTGCCATGGCAGAGCCCTTTCTGGTACAGAGGGACTTAGCACACAGCAGTGGAGGGTATTTCAGTCCCCGCTTGGAGTTTTGGGGCTTACTTCTCCAGCTCTCCCCTCTCCTCCCACCTGCTCTCCTTGCTGTTCCTTCACTGGGTGCCTGTGTGACTGTGTGCTGGTGCTCCTGGCCCTGTTCTTAGACAGACATGGCTAATTGAAAGGGAAGGCTGCTCTCTGCTGATCAGCTCTGACAGCAGTGTCTTGCCAGAGGTGGGTGTGCCACCCCATGCTGAGAGTTTTCACAGCAAAATAACAGTGCTGTCGTGAAAAACACAGACCGTGCCACGACTACCCGGGCAGCTTGCCAAAGGAGCCAGATGAATTTTGCGGACAGAAGAAAGAGGGGAAACCCACTTTGTCTGCTTTACGACTTTAGGGAGGAGAGCTGTGCCAGCATTTAGTGAAAATCTAACAGGCAGTCTCCTGTTTCATTCAGGGTTAGAGGCAAATGAAACCACATCTTTTTTTAAAGAATGCAACAATTAATTATTGTGTTTGATCACAGATGTACAGTCTGTCATTTTGTGGCGCTTTCCAATGCTGGAGAATAAAAGGAATTGTTCACCCGAAATTTAATATTCAGCAGTTAACAACTCGCCCCTTGTCATCAAAAGTAGAACAAAAAATAAACACACACACACAGGAAGCTTCATCAGAGCATATTAACTATTGAGGAGATCAGGGATAGCAAAGAATTTTGCATGGATTAAGAGTCCAATATGTCCCTTATAATTGTCTATATTTCAATGCATGTGTGATTCTGTGGAACAGCCGTTCTTATCTTCTTTTTTTTTTTTAACCACTGCCAAATGGGTACCACAAGGCTCAATATTGGGTCCTCTCTTGTTTACAATTTATGTTCACAATATCACATTCACTATAACAAATTGTAATGCCAATCTGTACATGGATGACACAGTTCTATATTGTTTCACTAATACTGCACACTCAACCACTCAAATCCTACAACAAGCCTTTGATAATGTGCAAAATACACTCTGTAATTTGCAATTAGTTCTGACTGCAAAAAAGACTAAATACATAATATTCTGCAGAACCAGAGATATTGTGGAAAATAGTGTGCATATTAACACACCAAATGGACAGTATAGAGCAGGTAGTGTAGTATAAATATCTTGGTATCTGGATGGATCAAAAAGTCATGTTTAAATTTTACATCTATACAAGTTACTACAAAAAATGTATGGCACTCTTTAATGGAATTGTTTTTTAACTTTGTTCTGTTGATGTCTGTTTGTTTTTCAAACAAAGCTTGAGTGAAAATTAAAGAATAAATATATATCTAATGCCAAGGTGCATGATTTTTGGATCTTCTTTTGTGGAACTGTAAATAGCTGAACTACATAATTTGATATAGATGTATCTTAAATGAACTGTCATTTTTAGGTGAACCATCCCTTAAAGTCATAGTTCAATCCCCTCATCCAGCATATCATTTTCATTTGCTTCAGGTTCTTGGATAAACAACACCTCCTTTTAAACTTTTGTGTTGTGTCTTACCCCGCTCGCAGGTCCTCGCACTGCCCATATCAGAGGTGCCATGATCCAGAGTGACTTGATGCACCCGGACAGGCTGGGACCCCTCAGCAGGCCCACAGTGGACAGCTGTGATTACTGCTGACAATAATTTATGGTCCCCTCTGATTGAAAACATGAGAGCTGGAGATAGAAAGGCTGGTGTGGAGTCAAGGCACCACCTTAAGATATAAAACTGAGGCCGCAGCTGCTGTCAGAAGCAGGACTCCTGCCAAGCTCTGCAGGCCTTCTGCCCATCCAGACAAACACACGCTCTCATTTTGCTCTCTTTTCTCTTCCTTTATATTTCCCCTTCCTCCTTTTCTTTGCCTGGTTATCATCCTCCCCTACATTGTCTCTCTCATAATTTCTATCTTGCTAACACTTCTCTTATATTTTGGTCTCTATTTTCAACCTCATGCCATATCAAACCTAAATGTCCAACATAATGTGCATGCACGCTGTTTGTAATAATTGTCTGAAATGAAAGGGGAAGAAATACTTATCCACCCCGGCTGATCAGGTGTCTCTACAGTGAGCTTTTCCAGCCCTGAGATTACCACGCTAATCCTAACAATAGCAATGTGCAGCTGGTTTGAACAACTATCTGCACCATTGTTTATGTTGTCATCCCCGCTGGATCGCACTCATGAGAAGTAACCATTTTAGTGGATTTGCGTTTACTATTTCAATGCCACATCCAGGGATGAAGAGCTCTTCCTCTGAAACGATGTATGTTCTGGGTATTATGTTCTATTTCTAAAAGAGGGCTTGAACTAAAAGGAAGGGGTAGCAAAGCTCTCGTGGATATGAAACTGAAATTAAACAATCCCTAGATTGAATTGAAAAAAGATTGAAATAGAATCAGATGGGATGAAAAGATTTGCTTTCAAATCTCAAATTCTCTCTTTGATTATTGGTTATGCTATGTACAAAATGGACTGCATGTTTAATGCATGTTCATATGTATCAAATTCTAAAGCAACTTTATTCTTGTACACATTTTTTTTTTTTGCACAAATTGATATTTAAAAATTATAACAGTATTATATGTTTGTTCTTTAAATTGTTGTGTCTTGTGTTGTGTTCTAAAGGTTTATCCAGCTTCTCTCTCTTCTCTCTTCTCTTCTCTCTACCAGTCTGTTGGCTACCTGCAAAAATAGCACCTCAATCTAAGGACGGAATATGTTTCCTCTTAGAGCACAATGGATTGCAGCAGCCTCAGAGTTATGTCAACAACAGAGCGAGTGGAATCCCCCCAAAATTCAAGGCACACTACTTTATCATCATTCAAAAAAAAAGTCTTTATTCACATGACTACATGATTAATAACAAAAGATAAATATGTAATGAAAAAAACAGCCATATCCATCAGCCTGCCCAGTATATACCCTACAATTCATCCAGTGTGCACTGGGACAGCCTCCCGTGACCATGAACAGGATACGTAGGCGTAGAAAATGGATGGGTGATGGAGACACAAATGGAGATAATAACAAAATCATCAAATCCGTATATGGATTTGAACTTACAAATCCAAAACATTCCCTTTAAATTATGTTCACGTTCATTTGGTGGGTGTGTTGGGGATTAAAAACAATATCAATGTATGATGAAAACAGAGTATTGATCTATATAAACAGTGCCGTCAGTACAAGCCCATCCATTACATTTAACTCTGCATTCAGCTGTACCAGTGCCTTGTGTTATGATCAAAACACTACTACACTATTCTCCACTTTAAACAATGTGTTGCTATGATTTGGCAACCCTGAATGTGACCTGGACTAACAGATCTCTGGAGAGTGGGAGGAACCATATTAACCCAGCTGAACACAGGAACTCTAAACAGAAAGGACCGGGGTTAAGAATCAACACGAGGACCTTGTAGTACCGATGCCAGTTAGTGACCTCAGACAAACATAATAATCTATTTTCTACTTTGTCAAAAACAGCTCACTTTCAGAGCATTTTAATGACATTTGTGTCGAAGAAACAAGTCCGGACCATTTTTCCAAGCATCGGTATTATTGGCTCATGTATTTGGCCCATTGACAGTAACATGACAAAAAGAAAAAGAAAAGAAAGAAAAACTCTGGAGTTTGGTCATTAAGTCTGTAATGGTAGTCCATCACTGTGAATGAGACACTGAATTTTAGTGCAGCTTTTAAAAAATATTAAGCAATACAGTGCTCAAATGCATAAAATAATGATTATTACAGACTTGGGGGAGACTGGGGACGGTTGGAACACTTCTTGCATTTCTCTTAGTTACTCACAGACTATTTGGACTTGACCGACCAAATGCTGATATATTAAACTTACATCTGTCCTATACCAGTACCTATACCATTTAAAGATGAATACAGATGACATATTGTTTGTAATATTTATTTGCAAGGAAGAAGTCAGATGCTGCACATTAAATTTCACAATTTACCTTTTGCTTTTGTCTCAATAAGCATAGTATTCTGAAAATGTGCTAACTAGACTCATACTAAACATGTCACCTAGAAGTCGACAAAACAATGTTTAAAACTAAGAAAGTTTTGTTTAACACAGTATGACAAGAATACAGCTCACAAAAAGTATCTCAAAGTATCAACAAGTTGTTTTTTTTGTTCAATAAATACAGCAGCAGCTGTTGAATGTGTCTTCTGTCTTTCAGGCTGGGGAGATGGGAGCATGAGTATCACTCTAGCATGTTTCTGATTGGAGGAATACAACTTGTTCCAACCGTCCCCTGTTTCAACTGTCCCCAGTCTACCATATACATGCATGATACTGTATGTAAAAATTAATAGAGCATACAGTATATTGAGTATATTAAAATCCATGTTGATTTTTAATACAAGTGCACCTGCATTTTGAGTAGTTTTAAGGGCTGTTAACACAGTCTTTGCAAATTTAATATGCAGCGTTATGAAACATTTTCTTGTCTTTTATTGCGACTTAAGCCCTGCCAGAATGGCTGCTCATATGTTAGTTTTATCCTCGTGCACCTGATTATAGGATCACATTTTACACCTTCTATGCCTGAAGATTGCTTTTTGTCTTAATCTCATATGATATGACTTCGTCCCAGAGACACCACAAACATTCATCACTCTGTCACCTCTCACAAGAGACACACTGGTGTCTATTTATCCACCAGAAAACAAAAATCTGGCTACACTGTATGTACATATTATAGCTTTCATGACCATATGTGGTCAACTAAAGGAAAAAGAAATGAACACTTCACAGAGAAAGTAAAATTGTGCAAGGTAATTTATTTATGGTATTTAAAATATCCATTAAACTATTAAAGGAATGAAGATGCAGAAAGTGAAGCCAACATTATGGCAGAGTTGCAGGGTTTTTTTCTTGGTGGTTGTTACCGGTTGCTTGATGTTTTTTAGCTCACAGAAGGCTGATGCTATCAGACTTGCTATCGCTTCTTCTCTCTCATCTCCTTCTCTCCCCCTCCGCCTTCCTCGCTCACATTCACTTCTCTGCCACCACCTGCACACACTCACATACGCACACATCGATGACATAAAAAGACTGCTTTCTGATGAATAAATTTGTATATTTTAGAACCTATCCCTGTTTCAGCAAGTATTCTCCAGAGGCCCTGCCTTCTTCTCTCCTGAGTTCCCCTGCAACCCAGTGGAGTCATTAGTCTGCTTGCTGTGTTGAACTCTTTAATCATCTGTGTGTTACATAAAAAGAGGACTATTCCTCAGTGACACACAACGGCATGCTCAGCTTGGCTGGGGCTTGCTTTGATGTGTATAGGCTGTTGTGTTGTGTCTGCACTATAGGCTTCTTCAGGCTCAGTTTTTCCATTTCTCTGTGGAGGTGAGATAAGATGTCAGTCTTCCTCCTTTTGCACTAAAGATTTGACTGCGAGTTTATAGTTTGCTGCTAAATAGGAGCACTGGGCCTTTGTAGACATATGTCCTACTACAGTATATTCTCACGTCTGTTCCTGTGCCTATGGCGCCTGGATCATGCTCATTTTCCCTTTGTGATAGTGAACTACTTGCATGGTTCTGATTCTCTCTGAGCCTCTAAATTCACATATTTACAACTCTATTCGTTAAAGGTATAATATGTAACATTTTCTTTAAAAACAACGTACGGACTCATATAGAAATAATCCCTTTCAATCATCACTTATGACCCATTAATGTGTGATGGCAACTGCATCTGCATAGATACTGCCCTTTGCCTTTATTTCCTTATTTTTCCTTATTATATTGTTGAGCATCGGTATTTGATCTCCTGGCATCTTTCTGGTGCATTTACAAACAGCTCAGACAAATCCTACTGATTCTACCTGTAAAAACATCAATATGATGAAAATGACACAGTTCTGACCATCATCTACTGTAGCTATTCCATTGACTATTGATAAGTACCTGATACAACCCTACTTCAAGTAATCCAAACTGTCCCTTTAATGTACACACACGCAAAGACATGCACCCACACACACACACACACACCAGAGCATGCACATATACATGCTGCATCAGAGTTCCACAGGGACACAGGCAGGCGCCTGCTGCCTTGGTATCAGGTTGCAGGTCTGTCAGACACAATGGTGAGGAGTTGCCCCGCGGCTCGGCCTGAGAGGGCAGAACAATGGAGCCGCAGTGCAGACGGAGCAGCAGAGGGCACGACGGGCCAATCTGTCAGCCTGGCAGAGCCGCTCGGGCCACTCCAGCCCCCAGACCCTCTCCTCACACATACAATGGAGAGTGGGAGGTCAAGAGCGTGAGGAAATGAAGGGGAATTCCCAGCATGCTATAATAAAATGGAGTCCTCTATTTCAGTGACTGAAGCAATGGGACACAGTCAGACTACACCCAGAATACATCATAACTTTCAATGATTACAGTGAAGTCATTTCAGTGGGTCAGCATGCAGCTGGAGATAATCAATTTATGGGTCAGTGGTTCACTCTCTGGGACCACTGCTCATTACTTTTGCATAAAAGTAAATGGCTTGTCTGTCTGACAGCTGAACTTGTACCATGAGACCATTACCATGCTCTCTTCATGGTTATCTGAAGCTGTTACTGTAACATCTGGTTATAAATGACATTTGGAGAGAAAAAGACTTTTATTTATTGGGCTCATGATAAGGAATTTGTAGCGCACATCTAAATAAATATGTTGAAAAGTAAAATTGAATCACATCAAGCCATGACATCCAATAAAGCTGAGTGTGTCTGATCTCCTACACCACTTACAGGAAGAAGCGTATCACTTTAAACCATTTCTGCTATGAGTTTATACAGCACAGCCATAATATCTCCACTCTTCGCCTTTTATCTATCGAGCGCATGTACACTGCCATGATCTGTTTAGGGGGACTCGGCGTTTAGAAGGGGCCGTGTGCAAACCGAGGTCCTGAAGACTGCTGCCCTCAGAGTGGTGTCTAAGGGGGGCTAGTGAAAGCCAGATTTTGTTAAAGCTCTTAATAAGGCACAGTGTGATATATAAGCCCGCAGGCGGCAAAGCTCTGTGTGCAAACACTTCAACAACTCGTGTGATAGGCCAATCTGTGTGCGGAACAGCGGATGGCCTAACATCTCTGTTATTTCACACACGACCCTATTTGGCCTCTCTGATATCCTTAATTTGGTAGCTGAATTTGATATAGTGCTGCAAATATTTGCTTAGGCACACATTAAGTCTGTTTGCCTGGTATGTTATGATAAACAAACCGCAATGGTGTACTGAATGTAATAAATGTTAAACAGTGCACGCAATTATATACTTCACATATCTGGCCCTGCACACTGAAAGCATGCTTTGTGGACCTGAGCTCTATTTTGACAGATCGTTATGCCGCTTCCTGACCACCTAGGGTCACATTCAGAAATTAACTGTTTATGAGATGCCTAGGGTGGATGGCAAATTTTAGCCCATATTTCAGTGCGAGGAAAATATAGATTCTGACGTGAAAATTTCACAGTTTCAGGGAGCAGTGACATTAAAATGCACAGAGAAAACAACTACCAGTTTCATGCAGATTTTAGATGCTTTAGATAAGAGTCTATACTACATAACTAGAAGGTTGCTGGTTTATGCTTTGCTCTGCTTTTTGCATTCCCACTTTTCTGATTATTTGTGTTTTTAGGACTTAAACTTACGAGCTACAGACTCCTTACCTTTTGCCTGTACTATTCTTCCTTTTTTAAATTTTTTGGGTGGCATTTTCACCTTATTTGAATAGTATGAGAGACACGAGCCAGGCAGGAAATGAGGGGAGAGTGATGAGGGGTATGACGTGCAACAAAAGTCCCTGGCTAGAATCAAACTAGCAACGTTGCGTTTCTGTGGTATTTGCTGTCATCATTTAGCTACCAAGGCCTTAGGTCTAGTTTATCTTGGAGACGATAGAGACAAGTCCCCACCACTTTTTAAAATGGTTGTTTGTCTCCATCACTTTTTAAAAGCATAATTTGTTAAAAATGTTCTGAAAAATAGCTGCACCAAGAAATATTAACTGACAAATAAGAACGCTTTGTTTATTTGCATAATAAGAAAAAAAAATACAATGAGTCTTGATTGATTGAACTTGACACATGAACTCAGCTGAATAAATGAACATTTATTATTTTTACTGAATGCTGTTAGTATTATTCTTTTCAATTTTGCCATATTATAGGGCACTGATATTGGATTATTGCTTTGCTGACTGATGTGCTTTCTACTGCAGATGTGATATTAGCATTGTTTGATTGATTGATGTTGCAGCTGTGGATGTGATGGTTGACTGTTACTTGAACTGCTTGCATTTTCTTTTCATATTGTTGACTGTAATAGCCTAGTCTATGCCCTTTTGAAGTGTTATTAGGCAATTTTATTTGATCTCCTTTCACCTCATAACAATTCCCAATTTACATTGCCTAAAATTGCACTTGTTGAGGATTGTTAAAAAGTGTTTTTTCATCTGAGCCTTTATATTCCCACCTTTTTCAACATAGTGACATGCTTGACCAACACCCTCCGTGCCTGTACAGTTCGACTGTTTGTGCACCATTACTGTAGACCAGAACAAGTTTTATCTCTTTTGGCTTTTTTTCAGCTCTGGGACTTTTTTCTTCCTGCGACAGTATTGCCTATTTTTCATATTATGTCCATGAAAATACTCAATAAATTACAAGGGAGGTTTTTGTATCAGACAAGGGTTGGATAGATTTTAGACATCTAACTGTGAGTGGGGAAACAATTTTGGAGAATATACAGGTTTTTCACTCGTAACTTACACACATCTGGTTGTTTGTTTGGAAGCGATACACTTATAATTTTTGATGACATCCAGTTTTTTGATGACATCAGCTCTTCAGAGGAGCTGAGGTGGAGTAGACGAACAGTTTTAGGTTCCAGTGAATGAACATGACAGAGAACCTGTTGTGGACATCACACATCTTCACCCTGTTAAAAAAAAAAAGCCCAGAAATAGCTATTTTATAAGGCAAAACTTTTGTGCCGAGTTCTTGTTAACTTTTACAGAGGAGCAAAGTGACTAGCAAAGAGGGAACTAACTTAATCGCGCTATACAAACCTGTCTTGTATAATGATAAATAAATCAACCTTTAATCTTTTTCCAGCTCGGTCCCATTCCCAATTTGTCACATACAGATGATTTGTCACCACCTCTTGGCAACTTATATAGACGTGCACGGTGCCCGTTAATGGCTGAGATGCACCAAGCTGTCAGTGTGGTATAAAGAGGGAGAAAGTCTGTGCATGGAGGAGGTGGGGTGGATGGACAGCTCAAACAAACACAGGACTTTCACCCAGGAGACTGAGTTTCATATCCCAATGTTATTAAATTTTAAGGTACATAACAACATGCATCAAGTGATTTTCATCATGTGACTTTCATCTTGCAAGTCGCCTCAGTGATTTCACGTGACGTATGTTACATCATGTACTTGTAACCCCAAACACAACCTTATCCTAAATCTACCCAAGTAGTTTTTGTGCATAAACTCACACAAACTGTGACCATTTCACAGCGTTAATCTTGTGTTAATAAAAGGCTTTCTGGCCACTTCTCACAGCTGCTAAAGGGTATCTTGTGCTTCAGTATCAGACGCCGAGGGGTGGTGACAAATCATTGGTATGTGACGAGTTGGGATGAGAAAGGGTTGTTTTCCTGTGGAGGTTGAATGCACACATTCTATCCAGTGTAATGTGATGCCAACAGTCATTTTTTCCTTGATGTTCAGCTATAAGTAAAGAAAAAACACATAATCAGCCTCAAAGAAAACCTTTAATTTAATATTACTGCTGGGATTAATTACCTCAAATTCAAGCGCAGAATGGAAGAAGTGAGTGTGTGAGATCAGTAGAAAAGTGGGGCATCAGCGGTCAGCTGTATTTGGATTATAAGTCAACATGCTTTTAGCTGTGCTGCTTGCTGAATCAGCTGTTTCTGCGTAAGGATAGTGAATGATCTTAATCCTGTATATGTAGGTAACCTTCTCTGAAGGAGGAAGAGAATAGTGCAGACATTATAGTCAGGTAATGGCTAGACAAAGACAAGAACATATTAATACAAAGAACCTTTTGGTTTTTTAGTATACATTATTTCTTCTGTGACAAAGATACTGTCATGCAACAACTGACATACTGTGAAGAGGAAAATGAGTAAGGGGTCCTGTTGTTGCAACTTTATATCTTTCTCTGTGTGAATACATATATACCCTGCAGTTTGAGAAAGGCACCGGCAGTTTCTCTTACTTCTTGATAGTTCTGAAGTAAGCTTTTCTCAGGATGGTGACAGCTTGCAGCACTGGTGTGAGAGGAGGAGAAGACAAAGCACTCTGTACTCCGAGGCTGTGTGTGATTAATGACAGAGGTGTGTGTTGCAGTGGGCACCCTCGGAGCAGCTACAGATCAGTCTTCCTGTAAGACAAATCTGACACTCACCAACCCACCGCCCCACCTGCTACCCCCTCACCACCATCAAACCCTCAGCTCCTCACAGCCAAGTGCGCCCAGCACGACATCGCACTCATAAATCATCCCAAACAAAGCATGTTTAATCTGTGACGCGCAGGCCTGACACGCAAATTTATTACCTGTTGTAGCAAAACTGCATGTGCCCCAGTGAGTCAAGCCTCTATTTACCTTTGAGAAACCAGTAAAATACTGGAAAGACAAAGTCTGCAACAAAGAAAGCTGATGATGGCAGTGCCTTTCAGGAGGAATTCAGGAGACAAAGCCCTGCTTTACTCAGCCATCCCGCTGCCTTTTCATGGCGGATGACATGCTTGCACGACTTTCTCGACTGCACTTGCCAAAAAGATTTAGGGATTTTTCTCAAGCACATTTGTAAAACATGAATACCAAATTATCTCTTGTGGATTAGAGTTGGATAGCTGCTCTATGCCTGGTATGAGTCATAATGCTTAGTGAGAACTGGGCACCTACTACCTACAATTGTGCGATAGGGTAGGTTTTTAGAAATCAGCCGTGCAGTAATGGAGCATTGTGAGAGAATATGCATGTGATATTGTGCTCAGTGTTCAAAGACAACAGGGTAGCAGTGACTAAGAACATATAATATAAAAAAACTGAAGTTAGGTTTTAATATATGTTGCAAAAATTGTGGACTTACTGTAAACTATATTACAGGCCCTATTAGTGTGTCATCTATCAGTTAAGAAGGTTCACACAGCTTTTGGAGTGGTGCGGAGAACACAGTGTCTTCTCCAAAATGCTGCCTACAGGTAAACAGTGCCTGTGTGTTCAGATATCTTTAGCTTTCCTGCTATATAGTCTGACAAACTGAATTACAGTAGCATTAGCTTGACGTGGAATCATGGCTAAAATGCCAAGAAGAACTGGCTGAGAGGCAGAAATTAGAGTGGTCTCTCCCACACATTCCCTTTGGCAGACTCCCTTGATCCTGCTCGTCCTCAACATGTCTTTACACTGTAAATGGTGGGAATGAGAAGTGATGGCACCTGCTGACTGGCTTTGGCGATGTCAGAAACTCACACGTACACACACACATACACACACGCAATGAGGTTTTTGCTTATGATGCAATCATCAAGTCAGAAAATCTGTGAAATTAGCCAAAGTGAAATGCAAGGAAAAGTACATAATGATCGTTATGCCTCACAGAACATCAAAGTTTTATCCCCTGGTGAATACTTAACACAATCCTGTACAAGAGCTGTACAACTCTTATATTTACATACCATATTGTACATCCACAATGCACGGGTTACAATTTAATACATTGTGACACTGTAAGCAAAGTGATATTTTGCTAATTTGTTAAATCTAATTTTAGGTATAAAGAAGGCATCACCACATGCAAACATGTAACTTTAGGCAATCAGAACAGCACTGCTGTTTGGGTGATTTAAACATAATGCAAAATGAACCAATGCCACAAATCTTTGCATGTATCATGTTGTATGTTTTTGATAATCAATGCAGTGTCACAAAACACAATATCGCAATACAAGTGTACGGATGTTCTTGCACCCCTATTGTACATATTTTTTATATTTTTTCATATTTTATTGTCAGTTGTCTATTTTTTTACTTAAGCTTCTTGACTTGCAGAACTTGCTTTTTGTCTTTGTTATACTATGTTTATCTATAAAGTGACAGTTCACCCCACAGTTTTAGCACTGCAGGCCAGAGGAAAAATGTCTTTTTGACTTTGGGGTGAACTGTCCCTTTAAGCACCAACACACCAAGGCAAAGTCCTTGTATGAGAAAACCTGCTAGTTAATACCTGATTCTGATTAAGGTAAAATGTATGCTATAGTTCTTTTTTAAAATTATTGTAACCTCAGAAATTTACAACTTGACTCTTATTTTGAAAAAAAAGAAAGAAATTAGAGAAAGTTTCTTGTTCCATTAAGCTTACAAAAATGTACATTTGTAAGGATGAAATTCTCTAATATCACCCAGCAACTTATGACATTTGTGAATTATTTGAGTCATTCCAGGTGATTAATTAAATAATACTTGAAATTAGGGACAAAATGAATAATGGTAAGACCAGTTTCATTCCTGACCTTGTTCAATTTTTAATGAGCTCAGCACGATGGAGACTACATTTTTATAAATGGAGCTATAGGCTCATGTGAATATTAGAGATAATTAAAGAGCTTGTGTTATCGTCTGGATTTCTGTACATCTGCAGAGGGGGAAAAAAAAGAACGAGGACCCATCAAGCAAAACAAGACAGGATGGATGTTCGGGCTACGCCACCCCGCAGTTGATAAGCATTCAGCAGTGTGATAAACAGAGAAGAATGCTTCAGAAACCCATGAGACTGGTAATCTCAAGAGAGATCATCAGCTCATCATAAAGACCTTTGTATGCTGTCGTTCTCTGCCTCAGGAAGAGCACACAAAACCTACTGCAAAGTGTCAAAGTTATACAGAAGTGAGATATAAACACGAGAAAAAAAAACATCACACAACACCTGAGAAGTCTTTCCTGTCATTAAACCTGTATAACAAACACACTGCAGCTGTATTATTATTGGTTTGCAAAAGAAAATATGACTGCAGTTGACCAGTAAACCAAACTGGACACCTCTCTACTGACCCACATTCACTGGAGAGCTCATAGCTCCCCGTTATCTGCTCCACTTTCCTCAGTGAACTGATACCATGAGGGTTTTCATTTCAAGTGTCATTCCTTCACATTAACAGTTGTGTGCTATTCTATGCTATTTGGAGCCGGCAGGCCTTGGTTACTTTTAATTACAGTGGGTAATGAGAGAAGAGATCCAGACTGTGAGACATGGAGTATTTTTAGATCTTGATCTTGATTATCTAACACATCGCTGCGGTCTCCTCAGATACAACTTTGTTGGAAGAGTTTTGTACCATCAATATGATTAAAATCACAGTGGATGGAGAGTTTTAACACTTTGGAACCACAAATTAAATCAATTAACACTTTTTAAGTACCCTACTGTAATAACCTCATTAGATTTGAATAATTTCGTGCTCTCAACATAATTCATTACAACAGCTACTTGCACATTTGTTTAGTAAACCCAACTGTTGGTTATGTACAATATAAAAAACATTTATTTTAACTTAAAAATCAGCATCCATGCGGCCTTAAAATTTTAAGCTCACTGAATTTGAAAGACAATTTGAGGCCATCTGTAATGATTAAAAATAAATAAACTTTCAAATATACTTATTATTAATTCTGTTGTACTTGAAATGGAAACATGTTCAATAAGCTATTATTAAATTATAATATAATATTAGGTTGAATGAATAACTGTTTAGTCCCACTGACGTACATTATAAACAAATAATACATTTTCTCAGTTTTAAGTTCTTCATTTCACACAAAGAACTTAATTTTCAGCTGCTTTGGTCCAAATGCTCCCAGCGAATTAAATTTTAAGCGTAAGGGGGTCAGGACTGAATTCAATTCTAACCTTCATCATGGTTGGCAGTGTTTTCATTATTGTGAAAACAAGCAACCATGACTCATCTTAAAGTGTATTAGAGACACACGGCAAGCGTATGGCTTCTTCGTCAAACTAAAAAAAGAAGGTTCTCAGGAGAGTTTTAACTCTGAAACAATGCATGCAATGAAGTACGTCCATTCAACTCACCATTTCAAGTCAAGACTTCAAGTTAGAAGAACTCATGTTCAGAAGTTCTGAGGTGTTCTGAAAATAAATACTAGAAACTGAAAGAAGAAGAAAGATGAATCAACATGAATAAATATAACTTGTATATTTACTTTAAGTTATTGAGAAAAGATGAGGGGATTACATTAATTTCCTGTTTGAATTTTATTTTCTTGAAACTATAAAAATGGAGGGTCTTCGGAGAGTTTTAGCTCACAAACAAGGCATGCTGGGAAGTCTACAAATACAAATACTAGAAATTTTAAGTTTAATTAACTTGAATAAATAAAATTTGTATATTTATGTCAAGTTAATGAGAAAAGATTAGTTGATTCCACTGAATTCCTGTATGATTTTTACAGTGTACGGATGTCACACTGCAGAGAAGGTAGTAGGTAACTTTATATATCTATATCGTTATCTCAAAAGTCTCTGAAACCACAGTCTGGCACTTGTTGGCAGCGTTTGTCCCATGACTCGATGTGTAGTGTGCAGGGAGAGGAGGACCGGGATTGGTGAGGGGTGTTTGAGGGCTTTTCAGACAGGCTGTTTTAATGAGCCTCAGATAATTAAATGTTATTTCAGAGCTCTGTGGTCAGATTGCTGTCTCAGAAAATGGTGACTCAGTGATCTGTTTGTGCTTTTCTCATTTACAAAATAAACATCTATTTCTTCCCCTGCTATCGTATTGTACATCAAACTTGACTTATATAGCCTAATAAAGCTCACTGCATGAGACGCGTGTTTTAGTCTCTTTTTTAATTGGAAAGAAAGAGTGTCTGGGTCTATTTGTGGTCTGGTGCAATGTTGGAAATGCCAGCTGTCGCGCATCAAAGCCTCGCTGGAACAAACCGTTATTTGGCACGTCCCTGCAACTTGTTGAAATACATCACTATTACTATGCCGCACAAAATAAGTTTCCCCCTTTATTCAAAACCTCATGTGATAATATGATAAATAAAGTTTTAAAAAGGTGTTTTTAATCCACATAGTGAAGACTTCTGTTAATATAAAGCAGACAACATTGAAGAATCACTCATAAATTTATAAGCATTCCTCTAAAACTGTTCACTATGTTGTTGAAAACTACATTTTTGCATTATTTCAAGGCGCCTGTGAAAGGCAGGAGAAATCCTCAACACCTTCTGGAGTTATGACTGACAGCTGTGGCTGGTCTGGAGAGCCCTGAGCCAAGCCCCTTCACATAACGCATGCTCGACATGTCTATGTCCATCTGGGGTCCTACCCTTCAAACCAATGCACCCCTTGCTCTCTGCCGGCAGAGAGACCAAGGGACAAGAGGAGGAACAGGGTGTGAAGACGGGCCTCTTAGGGCTCGGAGGGAAGCATCCAAAGCCAGCTGGTCTGGCTTTGAGTTAAATCAATGGGCAGAGTGAAACAAAGGCAGCAGGAAGAAGACGAAGAGTTGTAGACAGACGGAAAAAGAAGAGAAAGTCACGATTTGTTGGGGGAAAGGTGGAGATTGGAACAGCAGGTTCTGTGAAGGCGTTGGTACAACAACAACAAACAGGTGAGATGCAGGTGTCAGGAAAGGTCGTGACTCCTTGCACATGATGGAAATGTGATGCCAATTAACACTAATGTCATTTCAAGATGTTAGCCTCTACAGTGAATCTAATGCAAGATTTTACATTTGGTGTGATAATGTAGATTAGAAAAATTATCTTACTACCGTATATCAACAATTTCCCTTGGGATAAATAAAGTTCTGTCTTGTTATTTTATCTGTAGCATTGTATTTAGGCGAAACTGAACAGGCTAATGTAAATCACATCCTTAGTTGCATTTCTGCTAACATCACTGTTTTTTTGTTCCTGCTATCACTTTGGGAAGATGGGAGGGGTGTATGTCGACACAAAAGTGCTGCTAAAGGAGATGCTGAGAGCAATTTGGATCCACACTGTTGTCAGTTGGCATCAGCCTGAACTCACTAAGAACCACAACACAGCAGAAACTTTACTGACTGAAAACACTCCAAGAAAACAGCTGGGGACTGTTTCTGTCGAAGTCATTTTTGTCACCACTATTGTTACTGTCTAATGCAGAGGAAAGATGAGAGTAACATACATGTGTGAGACAGCAGTCAGTAGTTTTGTCAGTTGTCTCATTCTTTATGAAATTTATATCATGTAATATTGCTATGGGGCTTGTGGACCAGATTCTTTTAGAAGATGGAAACAAATTTTGCTTATTTATTAGAATACTATACTCACATGATGATGCAGCAGTATTATATTAAGACCGATATCTTGATCTGTAGATAACAAGAAAAGGTAAATGAGTGTTGAGTTTTCAGAGCAGATACTTTTTGGACATTTAGATAAATGTAACTATGCATCATCTTCTAGGGAAGAAGAAAAGTTATTCGAGCTGGTCTCCAGTGCCCACATCTCTCTAGTTTTGTTGTTTCATGCTGCATTTCATTTTGAAATCAGTGTTTTTGTGGTACATTTTGTGACACTTCATTTTGTACCAGATAAGCACCTTTGGGTTCCAAATGTTTTGTTTTTGCTATGTAATACAATTTGAGCCACCCACATGATAAATTAAATGAATCTGCCATAATTTTAATATCTATTACCATATTGAGTACAGATATGAGATTTGCCTCTGTATTCCTCAATAAAATCATCCCAAAACTCTCATTTGGTAGGCTTACTGATCAATACACCGTGAATTTGAAAAAAACAAACATAAGGCAACAAATCAAACAAAAAAAATACTCAAAAGTAGGACTGTAGGCTACCTGACTCAGAATTTTCTCAGTCAAATAAGATTTGGCTGTTCAATACAAATATTTGCTTAATAACGATTGTTTTCACAAACTATAACGCAACGATTTACTGAACTGCCAGATTTTTGAATGGAGGTCAGCGGGGACGTTCAGGATGACAGTGACGCTCACATAATATAGTAAACAAGCCAAGATAAAACCTGCATTACAGACTCCCTCCAACCTAATGTGTGCTAAGTACGCTAACAATGATCATAAGTGTGACACTAGATATCACACAAAAGCCAGAGCCTCTGTTTCACACCCAGGCCACATTGGCTATATGAACCTGTGCATGATGGCTACCTCACTGCGGCTCAAATGCCTGTGGTGTCCACACGTGTTGCTACTATAGTGCTGCTACTGCCAGCCCAGTCTTTCTACATAGTTTACAGAAGAGTTGTGAAGAGAAAAGAACAAAGTGGTGAGAGAAAAAGAAAAGAGAGAAAAATGAGAGCAAACTGGAAAAATACTGCCATTCACCCAATTTTCTCATGTCTGCGGCATATTTTCAGAAGTAGACATCGAAACCATAGTGAGAGGTGTCATGTTACTGGTATGATGTGATATGATCACCAACAGATAATTTTCACTGTCTGTTTTTGCCAAGAAAAGTGCACGTCAGGTAGACGCTGAACACTGACAAAAAAAACAAACAATCAAACAAAAAATAACTGCTGACTTGAAGAATCTCAGCCAGCTGAGGGGTCTTTGACTAGTGACTCAAATCTTCAACTTTCAAGCAAATAAAAGGTAGTGCATAACCCTATGATGTACCTGCAACCTTATGGCAGTATTACAGTATCAAACAAGCAGTTCTGTGACTATTGTAAGAACAACGGTGGCCTGTTGGTTCATTATTTAGTATGCTGGTCTGTTAAATCCTGGCAGCTGGAATTTCTGGGTGCTTTAATATTGTTCTTTGGGAGCCTGAGTTTGCACTGTAAAGCAAAAGTGGACTCAAACTGCAGGAAGAGCTGACCCACATCACCTCATGGGGCCATACGGCACGCCCTCATTTAACCTAAACCAGTGTGTGGCCAAGAGCCAAGAGCACGATAATACAGACTTAATTTAATAAACCTCTAACAATTATTAAAATTTGTTGTTATGACACAAGAAGTAATGTAATTGTGGATTTAACTTATGTAGATTGAGGTGTGGTTATTACAGGAATGCAGGAACAGTGTTGTATGGGCATTAGAAGCCATTAAGGACAAGTTGTGACTCCTTGGCCTTGAGCCCTTAGGAAACAGGAGGGATGAGGAAGGCTAGACACGGCCTTTTTCCTCTGGGACTGGGACTAACTGGTGAAAAAGGCAGCACAATACACTGGGGAGCAGGCTATACTAGACTAATACAAATGAGCTACATACAACAGCAGCTACACTTTGCGAAAACCCTTTTCCTTCATTAGTGAGCATGCAGTGTACAGTAATAAAACAGGATGCAATTAGAAGAGGATGTCTAAAGAATCACGCATTGTTTAACTCTTCAGCCAGGACTGAATGGTGCCCTCACATTACTGATTCTGTTGACTGCTATTTCTAAAAGACAGAAAGAGATGAGCGAGTATATTCAAACTTTACATTTTCACTAAAATTACACTTAAAATAATTAGTAATGTGCCAGTTTAATCCTGTGACAATGATGAAATCATATGATATAGAAGCAGTCATTCCAAAGAAACATGACATGCCTTTATGGTGAGATAATGAGAAGTTCGAAACTTTTATGCAGCTTGTGTTACAACTCTGTGCTCCAAATGATATCAGGTAAATCTGGGATTCAAGCTGTGATGGCAGCAGAGAATTCAGATCCATTACGCAAGTAAAATTGGCAATATCAGTGTAAATATACTTCATTGTTGGCAAAAGTTCTGCATTTAGCATTTGACTTGAGTAAGCATAGGAATTATCAGCTAAAATGTACTTGTGTACCAAAGTAAAAGTAAGTTAAATCAAGACTTTGAAGACCTTG
>JAJHUR010072440.1:0-28156 GCA_027495735.1 Lutjanus campechanus | reverse complement strand
ACTCCTGTCTCTCCTGCCCTTTTCAACGTCTCTCTTTCTGGTCTGTCACTCTGCTCCGTCCTTCATTTTCATCTTCTTCTCGTCTCAGTCCTCCTCGGAGCCCGCGGCCCCCCTCAGTCCGTTCATACAGAAGGGCAGGCCGGAGGAGAAGGGGCTGTCAGATGGGGAGAAACCGCTGAAGGGTGGCAAGCCGGCCAACCGCTGTAGGTGAGGGAAGAAGGCCGGCGGGGGTCCCTTGTGGTGGTCCGAGCGTAGCTGCAGGCCATCGCTGTGACCCGCGCTGTGGTGGTGGGAGGGAGGCAGCTCAGGTGGAGCGTAGCGGATGGTGCTGGGGGCGTAGAGGCTCTGAGGACCCTGCGGGCCGAGGGCAAGGGGGTGGAAGAGGACCCGCCCCGCTGCGCCGCCTGCAGCCAGTCTCTGGAGCAG
Source organism: Lutjanus campechanus (assembly GCA_027495735.1). NCBI lineage: Eukaryota > Metazoa > Chordata > Actinopteri > Lutjaniformes > Lutjanidae > Lutjanus > Lutjanus campechanus. The sequence continues at coordinate 27,730 of JAJHUR010072440.1, read as the reverse complement.
CTCAAAGTCAGGGCCGCTACCTGCACCGCCGCTGCTCCGACTCACCACCCCCGACCTCTCATCGCGGGGCAGCGGAGAGGACACGGACATGGCAGGGGACAAGGCTGGGGATGGGGGAGTGAACAAGCCTTTAGGGGGGGCCTCGCTGCTGGAAGAGGAGTCGGGGATGGGGGTGGTGGGGCTGTCTCCGTTGAGGCTGCTGGAGGGTGTATGTGCGTGTGAGGGTTGGGTGGTGTGCGAGGTGGAGGTTTGCGAGCCCCAGCGCCCCCCGGTGGCCAGCGCTTCGTGCTCAGTCTTGATGCTGGGGCTGCCAGGTAGCGGGGACGGAGTCACGACGCTCTTCAGCTGCTGGATCACAGCCCGCCCGTTGTGCACCCTGCCCCCCCTTTCCCCTCTGGTGGGGGTGTCTCCTCCACCCCTGCTCTGTTTACCTCCTCCCCCGCCGTCTTCCTGTTTCAATCTGTCACTGTCTCCCCCCTGGTCCCACTCCGTCTCCTCCTCCTCCTCCCCGTCGCTCTCGCTCGCCAGGTCAGAGGAGGCAGACACGCTCTCCTCCGCGTGACGGAGCTCCTCCAGCCTGCGACGGGTTTCGGGAGGAGCGCCCTCGGGTTCGGACCTCAGCAGGCGCTTCCTCCTGTCTTCTGATTGGATGGCGGAGGCGGTGAATTTGTCTCGGCCTTTAGTGTCGGGGTCACTCTTCCCCGCTGAGCTCTTCACTGGCTGTGAGCCTGAGGAGGACAGAAGATTTTTATGATGAGAAGAGGAACAGGCAGGAGTTTCTGAGAGTCAGCGAGCATCAAGGGAAGGTAGTTATGGAGTCCAAAAGTGTGCATCAATATCACACAAATTGCAAAATAAACAAAGTCAATGGACATTGTGTCCTAAATGTGTTCAGAATGAGAGAAAAAAGTCTTCAGGAATCGTATGAAGGGAAAGTTTCCAAAATCGTCTGAATATGATCAATTTTTAGTGCAGGCATTTTGTGAGAAAAAAAATGGGTGAATCTCCCATAAATGTTTATTGCCCATAAAAGTCTTCACGATAACAAATAAAGAGTTCTAAGATCCAAGCGGTTCTCCAAAAGTGTTTCTTAACTGTACCCTGGTACTGCTATTTTGCTTCCTAAAATGATAATTTGGTTGCTCTTTATTTTACAGTACAGTGCAGTAAAAGGACATAACAAGCTATACTTTGTATAAAATTAGACAAAAACTCGAAATAATATGCTTGTTATTAGACCCTTATTAAACTTTTTTAGACTGTAATTTGGGACATAATACAACAGAACTGAACTGTAAACTAAAGTGAAATCACATAATCCACTACTTTCCCTTTTAAAACAATGTGTGAGCCAGATCTAACTAAACTAACCAACTAAAGGCCAGAATTTTAGAGGTAGAAGAACAGCTTGTCAGTGGGTGACTGTACACACTTATTGTTGGCATTGGTCTCGGCTACTGTGCCACCTGTACGGAACCAGCAAAGAAGGTTTATCTCAAGTAGCACATATGTGATTTCACTTTAGTTTACGGTACAGTTCTGTTGAAATCTGTCCCTAATTACCTTCTACTGAAGTCTAATAAGGGTCTAACACTGTCGAGTAAAGAACTTTTAATTATTATTTCTAGTGTCTGTCTAATTTGATACAAAGTATGGCTTGTTACATCTTATTAGTGTACAGTAAAATAAAGTGCAGCCGATGATTTAAATCACCATCACTATATTAGCATACTTGCATACGTAGCAAGATAAAATGGCACTAATCCATATAAACGTTTGCAATGACTAACACAAATTTAACACAAAATTATTCAAATACCACTTAAATTTGTGACTGCCAAATCGGCACCAATCAACATAAACGTTGGCATTAATGATGAAAATAAACTTGAAAATGTTAGATTTTAACTAAACTTGTTGTCATTTGAAATATATTGCAAGAAAACAAACCCACTATCCATCCATTGTACTGCATGTCTCATGTAAACCTGTTTCTGGTTGATTGTGGACCGCCCTGAACCTGAGAAGAAGACATGCATAAATCTCTTTTTTTTAAGAACATGGATGGCAATGTGATTTCACTATTTTTTTTTAATACTTTCCCCCATCTTGGATTTCTTTAGACATTTGATATGTTATAAATGACATATTTATGAGACTAGAACAGTTGAAAGACTTTCTGTTGCCTTTTGTGTGGGGTCGTGTCATGTCGTATAAAGTCTGTACGCCTGTGTGTGAAGCGTCCTACCTCGGGCCTGTGGGGAGCTGTCAGTGGGGGACGAGCTGACTCGAAGTCGCTCCGCTCTGACGTTCTCTGGTAGCTGCAGCAGATCGAGGGGGGTGTCGGGCAATTCTGTTCGACTGGATGGATGGAGTGATGGATGGATGTGAAAGTGGAGAAAGAGAGGGAGAAAAAGGTGGACGTAAACACAAATGATCATCTACCACTTAAAACCACTTACAGCTTTAAAAAAAACACACTAGTGCTGTGCTGATTTGAGTGAATACTTAGAGATGGAAACAACATATAATCAGCCTAATAACAACCTCCAATAGCCAAACTGCCTCACACCCTTCTAACCTCCACCTAACACACACCCAATCCTCCAAACAACAGCCCTTATCGCACACACACGAGCACTGACACGCAAACAGACAGACAGGCAGACCCCGCCCTTCAAGACACACACAGAAACACAGAAACACGCGCGCACACACACGATGCTCCACTCAGCAGCCCACCTATACACAGTTAAGCTCAGACAAGGAGGAGGCTGTTGGAGAAGTTAATGAGCTCTTGTAATTACAGCACTAATTAACTAAAACACCATTCAGCCCCAAAATTCTGACATCCATTTGTTGTAATTATATAGCTTCAGTCCAATTAGCATTGAAATTCAGCCTACTCCTCTTGTTTTTGTCTGACTGCTCGCTGCGCATGTATTCCTGTTATGCACTGTGTCCGTGCGTGTGTGTGTATGTGTGAGTGTGTACGATGAGTATATTTGCATCAGTGTCTGGGTGAATATGCGTGTGTGTGTGTGTACAAGAGGGAAATACGGGAAAAGCATATTTTGTCGAGGTTACTGCAGTTGTTGTGCCTGTGTAGTAAATAAATAAAGCCTTAAATAAAAGTAAAACTACATTTAAAGGGTGATTTAAACTTAAACAGAAACCAATTTTATTTAATCAGTTTCAAAGCCTTCTCTTGTAATTGTGTCTGTCAGTTTAAAGTAATGACATTAAATAGTGAATAAGTAATGCTGCATTCCTGTTTAGAAAAAAGAAACTACTGAAGACTCTGCAAGAGTAATGACTTTTACTCAAGTCTGATCAATAATTTTAAACTCAAAATGATTAAATAAATAGAAATTTGACAACAAACGGGAAAGTTATTCATTAAAACAGGTCTGGTTAAAAATTATGGTAAATTTATGTTAAATTTATGGTAAGGATACATTAATTATCGTGAATTCATACATGACTACATGCATGAAAAAGCATGAATTCATTCATGTAATACTTCATAACAGGATCTCCTGCATAATTTAATGCAAGAACAATACATTAATTAATGCAACAACTAAGGGATTTCAATGATTTTCATGATTTCTGAGTTATTAAGGATGTTCATGTCTTCTTCAGAGGCAAATCAGAGACAGGCCAAAAACCTGACCAGACTGACTAAATTAAGTGGAGATCTGTCCATCTTTAACACTGATGAATAATATTAATGGATTAATGGTGACATAATTGTGAAATCACATGTATTAATTATTTGTTTCTTATGCATACATGACATATACAAATTTTCTTTTCCCAACTAAATAGTCAGTGATTGAAATGTGGCAAAATCATGATCTAATTTTCATTTGTATTTTACCAAATACATAATGCCTGAATATACAGAAAGACTGACTTTATTTGAAGGGCCACAAACATGATGAAGTCATGAAGAAGTAATACTCAGTTAATCATGATTACAGCTCTTGGAACTGTGGCTGCAACTAACAATTATTTTCATTACCAATTAATCTGATGATTATTTTCATGGTTAATTCATTATGCGTTTGTCTATAGAATGTTAAAAACCATGAAAAATGTTCATCACAATTTCCCAGAGCCCAACGTAACGTCTTCAGATTTTCTTTTGTCCAACAAACACTACAAAACCCAAAGACTCTTCATTTACTATCATAAATGACAAAGAAAAGCAGCTAATCCTCACATTTAAGAAGCTGAAACCAGCAAATGCTTGACATTTTTGCTTGAAAAATGACTCAAACTAATTTTATTTTGATCGACTAATTGTTTGATCGACTAATCGTTGCAGCTCTACTTGGAGTTCAACTGAATATAAGAGCACTGCTGTGACTGGTCAGATTTTCGTGCCTTTAACTGCAGATTAACTTGTGAAGAAGACATGAACTTCATTAAGAAAAAATCAGGATGACTAAAGCTGTAGTTGTTGCATTAATGAACTGTTGCACTTGCATTGAATCATGCATGAGATGCTGTTATTTCGTGTACGTTCCTGATAGTTTATGAGGTGCTACATAAATACAATGATAGTTTTTGATGCATGAAGTTATTTATGAATTCACGATAAATCATGATAAGGCTCTGTGTCATGTTTGACAATGGAAGTACCTCACAAAAAGATAAGAATCTGTCATTTGAGAGGGAAAAATAGCCAGAAATTAAATAAAAGTGGATTCACTGACTATGTCTGTTTTTAGGGTACAGAAAACCCAAATTAATCTGAAATCTGTAAAATATAAAATGACTTCGCTGAGTGCAGATGATTCCCCTAAGATACATGACTAAGATACTTTTTTTTTTGTCATTTTATAACTTTAAATCTTCAATATTTATATAAAAATTAACTTTTTAACAACTAACATTAACTGGTAATGTGCTCTGCTTTGATGTGACTGTTATGAAAGTATCCTCATCAGTTTTCTCACATGTTGGCGAGAGTTAGACTCGTCCAATAATCCCTCTGCATTTCATCATCTATCCCTTCAAAGGATCTCTGTACACAGTGTGGTGCCGGCATACATAAACTCAGCTCATATCAGCAGTCTTGTAGTGAAAAATAAAGTGTGTCTCTGCTGTGGTTGTTGCACCAACCTCAGGACGTAGTTGACCCAGATGACGTTGCGTTCGTGTGGGGCTTTGTGGTTGATGGAGACGGTGGCGGTGGACTGGATCCACAGGTAGCCTCCTCTCCTCTGCAGCCAGCGGTAGTAGCCGGTCACCACCTGGCCTTTCCTCAGCACTGAGAGGTGGACAGAGACGAGAGGAGGGAAGAGAAGAAGCCCGTTATCGGTTTGGCAGTTCATGATGACGGCAGCAGAGGGCGCCGATCACATCAGGACAGACTAAGATGTCAACAGGCTCTCCTTGATTCATCAAGACCTCCAAGTTCAGATGATGACATCAGTGAAGACTGAAGAGGGTGGGGATCAATTTCATACATTACATATAATCATTATAATAACAATAACAGTTTCAACAAGTTAAATTTAAGACTTTTTAAGACCTTTAATGACCATTATGAATGCATTTTAAGACCTATTTCACCTTGATACTAAATAAAGTACATTAATCTCAGTTAATTAATATTAATTCATCTCTTAATGAAATCCATGAATCCAAATCACTTAATGTAACTTATTTCGTCCTTTCCACACTGGACGGTCATAGTGGCAGCTGGTTCCATGTTGGATTTGTTCTGTAGCTGTTTCAATACATCATTAATTCTCTTACATATTTTAACAAAAAATGAACAGGACATATTTTAATAAGTAAAAGAAGGCATGATCAATACAAATTTTCCTCCCAAAACACATTTAAAAGAGAGACAAGTTCATACAACTTTGTACACTTCATAATCAAATCCATTTTTAAGACCTGTCAAAATTGTACTTAAGACATTTTTAAACATTTTTAAACCTAAAATTCAGATTACTGGATATCAGGCTAATTAAGGACTCAAAGAAACCCCAAATAACAATCTGCTAAACTTTATTTTTATAGCACCTTTCAAACCACAGTCATAAAGTGTTTTACAGCAAAAAAAAAAAAAAGAGCACATTCAAAAATAAAAGCAAACTAAAATCCATAAAAACCAAACACATTACATAAAACATAAGAAGAAATTCTTGAAATTTCTTGTATTATTTTCAGAACACTTCAGAACTTATAAAAAGTTCTTCTTCAACTCATTAAATTAATCTAGCATATTAGCAGACTTCCCAGCATGCATTGTGTCTGAGGTAAAACTGTCCTGACAGCCTTTTTTATAGTGTGAAGAAAACATGACAAAGACTTGCTATGTGTCTCTAATACACTTTAAGATAATTCATGGATTTCTGTTTTCACAATAATGAAAACACTGCAGACCATGATGAAGGTCAATATTGAATCTAGTCCCTTAAAATTCACTGAGAGCAGTTTGGCACGTTGTGTTTGTGCCAAAGCTACAACAAAGTAGCTCCAACATGAGCAGCTGCAGCTGTGAGTTCTTTGTGTGAAATGAAAAACAGACTCTTCAAAGTGAGAGGAAGTAAAAGGAAACCAAAGTTGTTTAAAATGTTCATCAGTGTGTCTGAAGACTAGTTGTTTCATCTTAATATCAAAAGCTTGTTGAACATGTTTTCACAAGTACAACTGACAAGAAAAGTTTTTTGTTGTTTTGAATTATTACAAATTTATCTCAACTTGCTCTTTTAAATTCAGTCAACTCAATTTTAAGACAGCCTGGAAAATCACTTCTTAGTTTTTGTTTGTTAGGAACAAGGATCTCAGGGAGCGGGAAGGGAGGTATGGCACTAAAAGATCTGCTAAATACCGTGGAGCCAGGCCTCTCAGGGCTTTGTACGTAATCAGTAAAATCTTAAAACCATATGAACGTGACTCACAGTCCTCATGGCTCTGCCGGAGGTTTTCTAGGTCCTCTACGTGGATGAAGTGGTAACAGGTATGTCCCACAACCTCTGCCGGGGTCAGATCCATATACTCTGAGATCCTGTAAAGAAATGCAACAATAACAAAAAAAAAACACATTTGTCCACTCAGCAGAAGCAGGTGTGTCTCCTAAACCCACCACCTGGCAGGGGACTCTGCCAACTACTCATGAAAAAACATTAAAGTGGGAGCACTCGAAAAGCAATACAGCGAGACTCCACACATTTAAAAAAAAAAAAAAGATATGCATTTGTTCAGTATGTATTCAGTGTCCATACAGCTCCACTTACCTGTTCTCACAATATGTGACCTGTAGGTCCATGTTCACTCGGAAGACAAACATTTGGCTCTCCATGCGGACTTCATTAAGTGTGGATGGAGGGAGTGTATGTGCCAGCGCTACTAAACCCATCGGTCGACGCACTGAGCGTGTGGAGCCCGGCACGAGTGCAGGGCGACAGCGAATTCGTCCCGTCACGTGGATTACCTGACAGAAGACAACAGTGGGGATTCACTTCATGTGAGGTCTGTTTTGCAGGACAAAATAAGAATCAGGTGTACTTTTTGAATTGATTGATGCATTTTAAGACAGTTACACAATCCACCAGTCGATTAATTGATTCGTTGTCAACTATTAAATTAACTGCCAAAAATTTTGATAATCGTTTTTTTAGACAAAAATGTCCAAATTCTCTGATTCCCAAATGTGAATATTTTTTGGATTCTTTACTCCTCTGATGACAGTAAAGTGACTCTCTTTTAGTTGAGGATCTTTGAGAACATCACTTTTGACATTTTGACATTTTAAGGACCAAACAACTAATCGATTAACTGAGAAAATGATTGACAAATTTGTCAAAATGGAAATAATCATTAGTTGCAGCCCTACAGTCTAGGATGAGATAACATAAAGAATAAAGAATAAGAAAAAAAGAATAAAGAAAATAACAGTAACAACAAGAGGGACTCAAAAATACAACATTTATCGATGTACATCTAACATAAACAATACAAAGTCAGATTCTAAGCTAAAGAAAGCAGCAGTGGTTGTATCACAGCCGTGAGTGCAGTAAACTGTTATGTGCAGCGGTCCGGTGTGAAATAAGGTCACAGCCATAAAATACACTGAAAACGACCAACTTGACACTGCTATGAAACCCTGGCAGAGCAAAACAAAATGACAAAGGTCTGCCTGTTATTTTACTGGCCCAAGAACAAGCAGGTAAATAGGAAAGTGTGAATAATATAATTTACGCTTTCGAATGATGATAAATTATTGCACCTTGTATCCAGAGGACTTGACGTGCAGGCCTCTTTTGGTGAGCGTGGACTTCATGCGGATGAAGAAGCCACGGTCGGGAGGATCGTCAGCAGGAGAATGAGGACTGGAGGGAGCTGTTGAAGAAGAAGAAGAAAACATAAAATAAAAATATTCTTCCTGAATTTAATTATTTTTCCTTAGTTTTTGTTGTTTTGATAATGAGTTCAATGAATTAAACAACAGAAATCTTCTTTTTCCTTATATTTCTTTAAGTTTATGGGAGGAGGGACTGGGAACAGTGATATCCGACTTGGCAGCAGCAATAGCACTAGTGCACTCATCATCAGTATGTATCAGTATCAGTAATGCAATTTAAAGGGATACTTAGGATCATTTGATGTGGGGTTGTATGAAGAACTTATTGATAGTCAGTGAATTATCTACAGCAGATGGCGGTCAGCCCTCTCCCCGTTTGGAAAAACAGAGAGAAGTACCAGCACGGAAGCTAAGCAATTAAATGCTGTGGACAAGATCAGAAACAAAAGGTTTTTTAGCCACTTAAAGAAGCTCCACCTTAAAAAAAATCAACATCACTTGAAGTGTACGCTATACTGAGAATATTTTCACTGGTATACTTTGCCATCAGACAGCCTTTTCCAACAAGAAATGACTCATTTCTGAGCCAAACGTTGCTCTCTACAAACCAACTGAGCTGAAATCAGTCATTTTTGCAGAACACAGGAGTTGCTGCTCTACCTCTGCCTCGATATGTTAGTTAGTTTGCATTATTCTGTGGCTTCTGTTTTTTAAAAAGATAGTTCAGATTCACCAAAGTCACACAACAATACAAAAAAACTAACTGATCGGTTTGTTCTGTGAGGTAAAATGACAGATTTCACCCACGGAGTTTGGTTGGTTTGGAGAGAGGTATTTGTCTTATATGAAGGTGGTTTCCTGTCAGAAAAGGCTGTCTGACTGCAAGGTAAAGTGTTGAAAATATTCAAAATATAGTGTACACTTAAACTGATATTGATTTTTTATGTGGACCTTATGTGAATCCCGTCCACAGCAGTTCATTGCTTAGCTTCCACGCTCGTAGTCGTCTCTGCTTCTCCAAACTGGGGGCGTGTCGACTGCCATCTACTGTAGTTGATACACTGACTATCAAGTACTTTATACAACCCCACATTAAACAATCCGAACTATCCCTTCATGATGCTCCAGAGGCTTCACCTGTCCAGGAGTTGACTGTCTAGAATGTAGCTGGGGTCACACCTGACAAGATGCAACTGAGCCTCAACATGTTTCAGAACATGTCCCAAGTGAACAATATTCTGGACAGACATATTCAGAACTTTCTCATTTATATGAAGCAAAGACATTGACCCTAACCCTTTGACTACTATCCTCTATAGACGTGGATGAGACAAAGTTATTGTCATACCAGATACAGACTTCAGATTTTACCACATTGCTGGTTAGATGAATGATTTGTTTTAGTTGGAAAAAGGCAGCGCTACTGTCTCGTAAGTGTTTAGTGGAGGAGGTGATGGCATAAACTCGAGCACCTTAATTACACCACCTGAGGCTCTTACCAAAAGTTAAATAAGGTCTAACAACCGTTTATTTATTTTGAACTTCTGCTTGTACAGTAAAACCAAGAGCCCTAATCACTTCCTTTCTCATGTTATTTTGATTTACTTAATTTGTGTTATTATTATTTACCCATTATTATTATTGATACATATTTGTGAGCACAGTTGTTGTAACAGAAATTTTCCAAAGAACTGTTTTGATGCCCATCCTTTTCATTTCTTACATTAACAACCTTGCAGACATACTGTATGCCCTGATATAGGTCTTCAGATGTACGCCGACGACACAGTGGTCCATGTATCTGGCAAATCTTATGATGCTGTTGCAGAAAAACTAACCAAAGACTTAGAAAAAGTATCGCCTCCTGTTAGACACTAAAATCTATGAAAACAAAATCTATCTGTCTTTCCATTAAAAAGCTACCTGCAACAGAATCACTGAATGCTACAAGGTGAGCTCATTGAACAAGAACACAATTGAACACAGGTATGGTAAAGTACCTGTAAAGGTAAAGTATTTCGGGATTCATTTCTCAGTTAGATTCTAAAATCATGCTAAAAATATTTGTAAAACCATTAAGGCTAACTTGAGTTGTTTAAAGATGATATGAAATTGTTTGACTTTTGACTGTGTCTCACTGTCCCACAGTTTAACTACTTGGTCTCAGGCCAGACAGTCTGAAATTAGATCTGCTGAGTGTCTATGCTATTGGAGCGTGTAAATTTGGACAAAAAGCAAAGAAGCTACCATCATAGTCACAATTTAAGTATATACAAGGTTTTAAGTTTTGCAATCTTCATTGATCTTCATTATGTAAAGCTTGTATTTAAATGTTTAAATGGACATGTTCCTCAGCCTCTCTGTTTCTCAGCCTTTCTCTATCTACCTCTATCAAATAAACCACAAATTTAAAAAATGTGTATATATGTGATAGAGTGTGTGGATGTGCTGTATATATTAGATGTCCAATGTTATTCTTTTTTGTATAACTTTGTTTTTAAATTCAATAAAAAAAAACATTTTAATAATACTATTTATTTCAGTTGTCTCTGTTTAAACTGACAGTATAATCAGTACCGGGTTCGGGGGTACCAGCCAGGGAGGAGGTGGATGCCGAGCTGGAGGCGCTCTCAGGGGCCGTGAGGCAGCCCGCCTCGGCCCTCAGGTGCGGCCTGATTCCCAACCGCTCGGCCATCTCGACGTGGTCCGCCGGGTGGATGTAGTCAAACACACTGCTGCCGGTCAGCTCCACCTGAAGAGAAACACACACGCTGATCAAGAACAGAAGCTTAGAGCGTTATAACTGAATACGCGCACACACACACACAGAAAAAATCAATATACGTTATGACAGGAAAATGAAAGCGCTGCTCTGGGTTACAACTCAACAAGGAGTGTGGAGGTTGTAAGACATTCTCTCAGACATTCTCACACACACACACACAGTCATGCACATACATTTAAGTCCAGTCTCTGAGGAGCAAGTGACTCCAGTATTACACAAATAAAACCAGGGGAGATAAAAATCAATTGTATTTGCTGATTAAAAACAGGTGAACTCCAAGTATCTCCAAAGGTCACATTACTATTCTTCTTATTCCCCGCGTCCCTCCCTGCTCCTTCATTCAGTTACAGTCCATCCCAGCAGGCATAAAGAGCGACGCAACAGCTCATACAGCTCTATATGATCCTATCATCATAATGCATCATAGTCGCATCTCTAATCATTTAAAGGTAATAGTGGCGCTGCTCTTGCATGGCATCCATAAAAGCAGCACAATCGGAGCAGATGTGATTCCATCTGAAACTGTATAAATGAGCATGTGTGTGTGCGTGTGTGTGAGGGAGCATGCATGCTTACACACGTATGCAGCTTCTATTACATCTGTGACTGTGTGTGTGTGTGTCTGTGCATGTGTGTGCCAATACCATTCCATCTGATAAAGCCGTGGCTGCAGCAGCCTCACACCCTTGTCTGTAGGACACAGCCATTTATTACCGGATTAGAGCCATTTACTGCAGGCTTTATGGGAGCTTCAGCAGGCCCTCAAGGACATCACAGCCGGAGGAGAGGAAGGAGTGGGAGCGGGGAAGGCGGGAGCGGAGGAATGAGAGCGGTGGACGATGAGTTGAGGGAACAGTGAGGGGTAAAGATGGAGGAAACCCCACTGAGTGAGGGAGGACGAGAGAAGGGGCAGAGGTTTCTTTGTCACAGGCAGGGGTTAATCTCTTGGGGGAAGCCCTGTTTTTTGTAACTGTGCTACCCGAAATAAACATATTACTAAATACTAGATATGATAGGCACCATATGGAGTTATTTCCCCTACATACTGAAAAAATATGCTTTTACTAGACTTTGAAGACATGTGAAAGAGGCTACTGACTGACACATTCAAGTGTCATGACATATGATGTGTTTTTTTTCACTTTATTTGATAGTGACAGTAGAGATAAAGGCAAGAAATGCATGGAAGAAAGATGTTCAACATGAAAAAGGGTCCTGTGCCGCAAATGAACCACAGAAGTTGTATAATGTACCCATTGATACACAATTTTTCAAGGCCTCATCAATTCAAATACTGAACAAAGAAAGAAGGCATATGAATTGTGCGGGGAAAAAAATGCATGTACAAGTTTAAAGTGATATTCCACTTTGTTAGAATAAGCCACTCAGTATGTACTCACCACTATGCCGATGTGATGATGGGTGAAGGTCTTCAGTTCACAAAACAATCCTGGAGTTTTAGGAGAAACAGGGTAGCAGCCTCATCCAGTACAATGGCAGTGAATGGTGACCACGGATAAAACGTTAAAAAAAAAGCACACAAAACAAACACAAAACGCCTCCATCCTGCTTGTGTGGTGTAATCCAAGTGTCTGTGAGCCGCAACATTAAAAATTAACTGCAAAAGACGCCATTCATGCCATGTTTTTAGCTGAAAGTGTCTATTAATATGTATTGTCCCTGATTTCTTTATCAAATAAATAAAGTATCAAGTATCAAGTATCAAGAAATATCAGCTGTAGCATGTAGCCGGTAGGATGTAAACATGGCGTCGATCTCGTGAGACTTCGTATATATCTTAATGGACGCACATGCGGAAGTCTCGTGGAAGACCTTCACCCATCATCACATCGGCATAGTGGTGAGTACATACTGAATGGCTTATTCTCACAAAGTGGAGTATCACTTTAAAGAAACAATATTTCCAAGCCTTGAGCCTATCTCCCCATGTTTATTGTTCCGTTAAATCTAAATCTATATGCTAAATATATGTAAAAGAAATATTGTTTTAGTATTTTTATATCACAGTCTCTTTTCTCTCCCTGTAAACTTTAAAAATATTTTTTGAAAACTTGTTTTGAACTTTTTTTTTTTCTTTTTTATGAATTTATCAATTCATGCTTGATTTAATAAATTCAGTAGTAACTGTGGCTAACCCCGCCAATCACTTCAAGCTGCACTTGACCGTGAGTTTGAAGGTCATAGTAGCCACGGTGACAAAGGGAGGGTCTGGTAGCAGAGAAATATCATAGTAGAACGTGTGTGTTTGTATTTCTGTTGGCAACAATATTGTTTACATTTCTAAGCAATTTGGTTGAGGTGTAATGTATTAATTTCTCCCTCAATCTCCTTTTGCTGTTGATCTGACAACAGGTGTGGGTGGTGTGGGTGCACGCCAACAGTTTTCTTCTTCAAGTCTGCTCCATTTCTCTCTACAGCCAACATTGTCCTGTATTCACTAACTTTTGAACAATTCAATCACATCTGAAAGATTTGATTGAAATTCCTTTTATAACTATATCCTGCCCACATGCTCCCTTTCATTCTGAAGTTCCTCACATTTCTGAAGATTAAGATATCTAACTTTCATTTCACTGTGACTTGAATCCTGCAATAACTGATTTTTTTTTTTTACCATTTGGGGAGAGCAGAGAAAAGTTATGAACATAACACTGACATATTGTCACTTTTTAAGTTGCAATTTGTTTGCAAACTGTTGCCTATTTACAAATCCAGGAGTTACAGAGCAACATTATCATTCATTTGGAGTCATCTTTCTGGCCACCTGATGATGGCCACCTCTCTTTTAGCTCTATTCTTGGTCTCCACCAACTTAGAGGGAAAACATCTGTTCTTATAGCCGCTAAATGCTCCACTATGTTCAGCAGCGAGTAGCTATAGAGCAAAACACTGTGCTGGAGCGCTGCTGCACGTCAAATGCCACCCCTAGCACCAACAGTCACTGTCACGCTGCAGTGCATCAACCACCACACACATACAAAGCTCTGGGTATTTCTTGACCTCAAAAGCTAGTCTCTCCTCATCCATTGCTCTACACACACACACACACAAAAGACAGCGACAGCAAGAAATGAGAGGAGGAAGTCCAGCTGCCATGGGAGCAGGGAAGAAGAAGAGCTGCTATGAGAGCCAGGGAATGAGTGGAGTTTATTTATTTAATTTTTGCCTTGTGAATACAGTAGAAGTGCAAGTGAAATAGTTAAAACTAAAGTTAAAAGCGAACAACAAACTAGTAAATTACATCTGCAGCTGGGCCAACATTGTACTGAAGTGCAAAACAACCTTTTCTCTGGAAAAAATGTGTTTTTTCAAGGGCGACGAGGTGAGAAATGGGACAGTGGCATGAAGTAATGGCGGCTGTGTATTTTGGCCTTAACTGTGTCCGTCTGTTGTTTAGTGCTGAGCAAGTATACAGTAAGTTTTTAGAGCTTTCTTCACTGGAAACAGCTGCCTGCTGTGGCCCAAAACAACCCTATGAGACTTGTGACACTGAATCAAAACAGTAAAGTTGTGGCTGGACGGCTAAACAATGAGCTGAAAGTCACTATAAAGCTCCATAAAGCTGAGAGGAGCTGCAGATGCAGGTGATAATTTTACGTAGGTTCATCACTATGAGCTACTCTTTTCACATTGTTTTCATATTGTCTCTCTCCTTGAAACCAGCTGTGGCAGATGGCTGCCCACCATAGAGTCTGATTCTGCTTCAGGTTTCTGCCTGTTGAAAGGAGGTTTTTCCTCACCACTGCTGCCTCAGTACTTGCTCTTGGTGGGAAATATTGGGTCTCTATAAATAATATCATAAAAAGTACAGTCTAGACCTGCTCTATATGCAAAGCACCCTGAAATAACTTTAAATTGACTTAACTTGAGTCATTTGGTGCATTATTATTCTAAAAACATTAACTATAGCTCCTTTAAGTTGTTTTAACACAGAGATTAATCACAGATACAAACATCAATCAAAGTTGATGGTTGTGAGAAAAAGATTAACAAAATTAGACCTGAAACTTTCTCTTAAGAAGAAGTATATAAATTCCTTTTACTGCCATAAAACATCCTCTAAATATAATGGTCCATAATGTTCAAGGCCCGTAAAATAAATATCCTATGGCATTAAAAGCTTCACAACGCCCCGAATGTAAAGGATAAGTGTTTCTTTCTGATCTGTCTTCTGTTCATTATGCAGATGTAACGTCAGCAGTGTAATTACTAGGTGCTGGATTCTTCTGCCGCATTCCTTTTGATTCTGACATCAAAACTGGCTCGTTCATTAATGTTTTAAAAATTAAGAGTTCGCGTCTACGCATTAAGAGGCTGGATATTTGACAAGTAAATGGTTTCTAGAACTGAGGATGGACCTTGCTTCAGGCACCTCTATCTATCTATCTATCTATCTATCTATCTATCTATCTATCTATCTATCTATCTATCTATCTATCTATCCATCCATCTATCTGCAAGGGGAATTCTTGTCATTTTTTAAACTAAAGGACTAAATTTACCTCTGCTCACTGAACACTGGACCAGGCCATCTGAAAGAAAGAGACACAATCCTCCTGGCCCTGTGGTATTGGAAAACAAGGTAGAGAGACAAACAGGTCCTTATGGGCTTTAGCGGGCTTAAGACCTATCCGAATAATATCACTCCATCAGAGGCAGGAGGGAGGGATTGAAAAAAGATCAGACAGAAATGAGAAGATGAGAAAGAGACGGAGCGATTGAGAGGATGAGTCAGGCTCAGACATAAAAACAGGTATAGAATGTGGCGCGAGGGGGAGACGTGAGGAGAGACCGAGATCATTCAAATCTCTCCCTCTGTGTGTGTGTGTGTGTGTGCTTGTGCGTATGCAAGCACACGGCGCACCTCTGTTTCTCCGCGTATGTGACTAGACTGTCTGTTTTTGTGTCTTCCGCACGTCATTGTGTGTCATTGTTTGTGTGAGCGGGTTGTCTGTCAGTGCATCTGTGTGTGTGAAGACATGCACGTGCACGTATGTATGGCAGTGTGGTGGTGGTGGTGGTGGTGGTGGTGGGGATGAGGAGGGAGGTGGGGGTGGGGGTGAGGAGGAAGGGGGGAGGAGGGCAGCAAGCAGGGGAAGGAGAGACATGATATAAATAATAGCAGGGGGCTTTAATATGTATGAGGCATCCGGGCAGTGGTCCACAACACACTCTCAGCCCTCAGCCCTCCACTGACTGATGGGAGAGGAGAGAGGGAGGGAGGGTGGAGAGGAGGGGGGGAGGAGGGGGGAGCGGGGGCTGCATACTAACCATTCCCAGATCAATTCTCTCCTCCCTTAATCTACCATCCTTCCTCCCTTCTCTTTACCCCATTTATCCCTTTTCTTCCTCTCCTCCTCCTCCTCCTCCCAGCCCGTACGCTTTACTTCTCCATCCTTCCACCTTCTTTGGCCCTTTTGTCTCCTCCATTCATCCTTCTCTCCTTGCTTCCTCTACCTCCTCCCACCTCATCTGCTATATGGCGTTCCCAGGTTTATCCCCCATGCTTCCGGCCTGAGAAGAAAAATGATACCTGGGGGCGTCAGGGGAGTGGGCGGCAGGCTGTGCCCTTGGTCAAGGAGCCTGACCTGGGCTAAGCCGGCTAAGCAACCCCCCTGTCAGGGGAGCAGCCCAGGGTGTAAGCCAGGGCAGAGGGGTCAGACAGGGGGGGACAGGAGACGGCAGGGCAGGGGCGGTCCATAGGGGCGACATGCCCTCTAAAACAAACCACCAGTTACACTTTTTCACTCAGAACATCGTTTGTTTGTCTGTCCTTCCTCTCCCCCCTGTGACCGCCGCCTCCACTCACCAACACATATATTGAAGCGTTTTCGTCCTCTCCCCCTCCCACCTTCTCTTCCACTTTTTTTTGTACGTTTCTCCTCCTCATCGTACAGTATGTGTCCATAAACTCCTTCTCACATATCCCTCCCCCTAACTCATCTCCTCAACTCCTAACTCCATCTGCCCTTTCGGGTTGCCTGTCTCTCTCATCATAAACCCCCTCCATCCCCACTCGCTCTCATCTTTTCAGGAAGGTAAACGCCGAGTTGTATGTTCAAGGTTTTGAACGTAATCTTCGATCATAAATAATTTCATTAGAATGCCGACGGCTTAGGCCCTGTTTGAGTAGATGTGATGGGTTAGGCCATCTGCTCAGCTGATAAGAACAGCTCTGTTTTATTAGCATCTCCACCAAAGCCTCGGCTGTCTTGTTTACCTAGGCAATCCCAAGGCGAATTTCATTCCTACTGCACATTTAAACTCTATTTACACACTCAGACTCTCCCTCTCCTCTTTACCACTGTCTCCCTTTCTCTCCTGTATTCCTCTCCTTTGTTTTCTTTCTCTCCCGTAATTGTCTGTCTGGTTCTATATGTTCCTCTCTGTCTCGCTGTGTCCTCCCTTTTTGTTCCGTCTTCTGGCTTACACCTCTCTAGCTTACTGGCTGGTTATTTTTTAATTTTTTTGACCTTATATGTTTTAATCTGTATATGTGAGTTATTTATGTATTTGTCTTTGCAAAGAAACTCCATGACAGGTGCAAACAGGTTTCTATTTTTTTTAAGCCTATTGTTCGTAATACATATACTCACATGCCCATATGTTCATTCAAAGAGTTATTGGCCACTATAATCATTTCTGTTGAGACTGGCTGTGAAGAGATCATTTCCTAATGTGGAGAATATGCACCTAGCTGCCGACGCTGGTGTTCCCCTCATCAACTATGTAAGTGCGTATCTAAGGTTTTGGCAGCAACAAAGATACTACATGGCATTACTGTGATCAGTCAGCTTGGACTGCTTGTGTTTTCTCCTATAACTTTTGTATGCCAGTGGAGATTGTTTACATTGAATGCAACATTAAAGAGAAAGAGAAAATCCTGTTTTTGCTGTTTTCCTCTTGCTGCAGTGATGTACAGGTGTACTCCAGGGTGTATCAGTACACTGTGTCATGAGAGTATATCTCTAACCACACCTAACAACAACTCTCTAAAACCTTGTTTACACTTGATTTGAAAGTGTTTCATTGATGCAAACACAAGTTTACAGCTGAGACACATCGCCGTTCACAACTGTCTCTGTCATGCGTCTTAAAGCTGACCACTTGTCTTTAAATTTTGTCACTGCCTGTGTCACTTCTACGTGAAGGTCAAAGGGCCTGCGGACAGCTATTACATCAGTCTGTCACCAGAAAAGCATGTGGAGATCAAATACAGAATAAGCATTTGGTTTTACTTCCACTCCAACCACATATATCAGTTTGTCTACTCCATTTTTTTGGTTGGCATGCCGTCACCGAAAAATCCACCACATCCAGCACTGGTGAAGTATTTCCCTGTTACAGCCTAGTTGAAGATGCATCCAAACGCATCGTGTTCATACTACAAAAAATATGTGGTTAAATGCATCTCAAACCACCTCGGCAAGTGGTTTGAATGATTGGATCACAATGTGCCTTGTTGATCTTTAGGTCTGTCCACTTGTGATGCTGGGTGTGGTCAGAGGTTAAATAGACTTGAACCTTTCACCCAAAGAAGAAAGTAAAACATTGCTTTAAGGAAAGTGAAGAAAGACTCAGTAAACATCTAAAATTACTGCCTCACAGTTGTTTGCCTCCACCAACCAGTCAAGCTGCAGTTTACATGCATGTCTGATCAGACTCATATAGTGAAGACTTTGGAGGAATTTAATAAAAGGTATTAAGTGTATTTTTTTGGTGGAAGTTCTGACTGTATTGACATGTTTGATTCCAGTGAATAATGTCCAGTAAGAAACATGCTGTCTTCAGTTAGCGACTATTTTTACAGAGGAGTACAGACATTATGATGTCACAGTGAAGCTGACCTTTGACCTTGTGGATTTAAAATGCCATTACGTCCTCACATCATTTCAACCTATTTTATATATAAGTGTGAAATTTTGTCAGAATTAGTGTATGAATTCTTGAGTTATGGCCAAAAATGTATTTTATGCGGTCACAGTGACCTTGACCTCCAAAGTCTAATCAGTTCATTCTTGAGTCCAAGTTTGTGCCAAGTTTGAAGAAATTCCCCCAAGCCGGTCATGAGATATCATTTCACAAGAAAGCCCTCGACTCACATGTGGACAATCCAAAAATATACCTCTGTTCATGGCTGTTGCTAACAAGGCTACATAAAAGAATTTCCAACCCAAACTTAACTTGCTGTGACTTCTGCTCTGTATCATATTAAATGAATGAAGGTAAGACGATGAGTTCACGTAACCGTACTTGCAACAGTGTCTTATTCAGTTATGAGACAATTCAAATTGTCCCATTGTTGCTCTGTATCATAGAATACAAACAGAGTTTCTATGAGGAATATAATTACAGAACAATATGGCCCATGCAACACATCCATCTGGTGTTGTAAGAGTGCCATCAATGGTTGAAATTCAATGCTGAACTATCAATCGAAACCTATGCCATTGTTATTGATGGCAGGACTCCAGTTAATCCCTTGCATTAAGTCGAAATTTATCTTCAGAGATGGAGGACAAAATCTACCATCCTTATTCTGAGCATGAATGTATTCGAAAGTTTAGCTGAAAGTAATATGAAGCTTCAGGAGTTTGAGTTACACAAATCAGGAGGGTATTCACTTGGTCGTTGTAGTCACATAAAGTCCTGGAAACAAACCTACATGCGGCTACCAAGAAGTTTCCCTCTGCCATGGCTTGGCAAGGAGAAACTGTCCATATTACATTCATACATTACAGACATTTCACATTAAAATTACTGAAACTTTGGCAGATACACACTTGATTTGCCTGCCCTACTTTAAAATGCATTTTCACACAGAATGAGGAATGTGGATTTTGTCCTCTGTCTCCTGCGCTGTAGTTGTGTCAGGAGGTGGCTGGTAACAGCCAGTATTTACAGTGACCGATGACTCTTCCATACATATGGCAACGTGCATGTTACAACATATGGTAACATATGGTGTTGTTAGGATATGTAGATGCTGTGGCCGGTAGCTCCTTCAAACTTCACTACTTTTCTCTTTTAATCTGTTATTTTTTCACTGAAACATGTGTCTCCTTTGATAGAAACACACTCGTAAGCATTGGAAAATGAAACATGGCGTTGGGGTTAAAGAACCGTGGATCTTGAGTTAATCAACAATGCACACAGGATCTTTTGACCATGCAGTCAGATCAGTTGGATGTAATGCCACGGGCAACCCCAGGAGGAGAAGACATGAGCGGGGACATGGTCACAGGACACAGGAAACCACAGACTGTTGTCCTCACATCTTACAGAGACCTGCTCCACCACAACATCCCAGATCAAGCTGTTGCACTGATGGTTGGACCAGTTCTGAGGTGACAGGACGCAACATGCAAGACTCTGGCAGGATGAGGGGAGGTGGACTTTACATCAGTGATGCTTTGTGCTCAAATGAAGTCACAGTTGATAGTCAATGTTTCCCATATGTTGAACTTTTTGTGTGAAGATGTTGACCATATTCTCATCACCATCTTGTTGCTACTGTTTACATTCAACTTAACGCAAATTCAAAAAATACACTACAGGATTATTTCCTGAGTGTACGTGTTTATATATATGCAAATAACTGTATATATTGTTTTATTTTATTTTGTTTTATATTTCATCCTATTCTAGCCTGAATTAAATCAATTATCTGTATATATTGTATGTTGTGTGTGTAGCTTGAAGGAACTACAACTCTCATTTCATTGTGCATCCGTGTTGTGTAATGATAATAAATGACCTTGATACTTTGATATAGCATGTAAGTATTTGTGCTGAGATAGAATAGAAAGCAATCCAAACTTATCCATTAATGTCACCAAGGGTAGACCCTCAATCACAACAAATTTCCACATTTAAAACCACTCCATTACTTGTGTTATTGTAGCACTAACTTCCCTCTTTTTCTGTCTCTCTCATGCTGTACCGATTCCTCTTACTTGGAAACATCTCTCTCTTATCACACCTCTCCTCCTTTCCTCCCCCTCTCTTTCTCTCTCCGACTGTCTCTATCTATCTTCCCATCCCCCTTGGTGTTTTTCCCCCTCCCTACAATCAATGTGGCTTTTAAGATGCCTATCGATTTGTTCCCCTAGACAGGCCCAGCGCGCTGGGGCGACACTTTGATTGCTGGGCCAGTAATTACTGTTATTATTTATGCATCTGGGCAAAATGGCAGGACTTAACATTCACAGTACAAGAGGCCACAGGCAATCAACAGAGGTGAGCACCTGGAGAGGGAGAGCGGGCGGCAGAGAGACGTAGAGAGAGAACAGCATCGGCCCCGCGAGAGTTGCACTCCAGAGATGAGCGCAAAGAGTGCAGTCAAAGATATTCACACTCACACACACAAACACACACACTCCTGGGAGGGGATATGAAAGCGTAAGCAGAAGATAGGCACATGTGTGTGTGTGCAAATGCTCTTGTATACAAAGGATTATTCTGTGTGTGTGTGAGTGTGTGTGTGTATGAGTGTGTGCAAAGAGGTCGTCTTACCTGTGAGAGTCCCAGGTAGATAGAAACTGTCTCTGAGATGTAGAGGAACCGTCCCTCATGACTGACCACGAACACAAAGCCATCCAGAGACTGTGCACATAAAAAAACACACATCACACACACACATACATACACACACACACACACACACATACACACATAAAAGCAAACAGAAACAAGACAGACAAATTAGAGCAATTAGTGTGTATCGAACAAATTACAATGAGCTAGAGAACAAACAACCCGTCACCCCTCGGCCTCTTCTCTCAATTCACAAATGCAACACACACACACACACACGCACACCCACACAAACACGTACAAGCACTCACAAACGCACAAAGTGAACAGACATGAAACAAGTCCCATAGATGCAAGCTGTAGCTACACACAACAGCTGTCAACAAGACCTGCATTACTAAACACACAGAGAGCAGAACAGAGGCAAAAAAAAGCCACATATGCATCCACACATACACAAGTACAGGATTGGGTAGTAATAGATTACATGTAATTGGGATTAAGTAAATATATTACAGAAAAATAACTATAATCAGCTCTGATTTTATTCATTTAAAAATACTTAATTGGGTATTAGGTCTATGATTAGAATTGTGTCCACATCAACGGTCTGTAATCACAGGAAATAACAAAGCTTAGAATGCTATGAACAACCAATCAAAACTGGGTATTTAACAAAGCTGTGTAGTCAAAGTTGATGATGTTCCACTATATATCAAAGTAAGTTACTCCTCTCAGATTTTGTTGTCAGTTTTGTTAATGATGACTTGACTAATATTTGTTTTTGTGTTTTTAAACAGTGATTTAAGCATAATAGAGTTTTCATTTCATTTCATTTCAATTAAAATGAAAGATGAACATTCTGAGTAAGTCTGCCTGAATTAACCGTCCTCTGTATGCCCTTTGATTAAAAAACAGTAGCAGTAAAAACTTTTGCAAAAGAAACAGCATCCCAAAGGTTGTAGAATACACACAGCACACCTGTAGTTTATCCCAGTTTAACCATTATAAACATATACTCCTTTGAAAAGATTACTCATTATTCACATTCGGCATTAATTTCAAGTCTAAAACGGGCAAACAAAAACACAAATTACAGGCCAGAATAGCAATTTTAAAGGAGTCCATGGCTGTAGCGTTTTCGTCAAAGAAGCGAGTATTTCAATTAAGTTTGTTTGCTTATAATCTGATTACATATCATCACCATTCTATGATTTATTACAATAAATATATTACAGATTCCTCCTTTAAATAGAAAATAGATTTGTGAAACTCAAATTTTGCATTTTTTAGTGTAAGGTGCAACATTTTCAATGTTTGATTCTGAAGTAATCAAAAAGTATACAGACTAAATGACATTTTTTATAAGTCAGTGGATTACATTACTTAGTTGCTATGTAATCGTATTCAGTTACTGACATTTCAAAGTAATCTGACACAACCTTGCATACACACACAGACAAGTCGTTTAGAAAAGCTTACACATACTAACATACACAAACAAACAGATCACAGAGACATGAGAAAATGAGCTTATAGACCGGAGCTGTTTCAATCAACTGTAATAAACTCACAACCAGAGCTTCGTCCCGGATCTCCAGCCACGCACACACACTCACACACACAAACACATGCATAAACACACACCCAGACACCGGTACGGACACAGACACAGATAGAACCAGAGTCATTACAGCCTGCAGTGATTCTAATGAGAAGTGAAAGGTATACAGCCAGACCATTAGAGAGGACTGCTTCAGAGAATAATACTAATCGTCATAACAAGCATCCAGGAGTGAGCTGACACAGCCTCACACACACACATACATACACACAGACACACACACACAGGCGCACAGACCAGGGCCACTTTGCTCTAGAAGAATGATTGCTATTTTGGCGGCCCAGTGCTTAAAGTGGCAGTGGTAATTTATGCAACTGACACATCCAGTATGCAAATGTGTGGCCGGGGTGTGGGGCGTCGTGTGTCGCGGCGAGGAGAAACCAGCCGCCTGAATGTCGGAGAACTAAAGTGCAATTATCAGGCTATTACGGCGGGAGGACGGCTGGGAGGGAAGAATCATACAGTTTTTCTGGAGCGTTAATTTGATTTCTATCAGCGCCGTTCCCTGAGCTGCCCTTCCTCTTTAAAATGCCGGTGGAGAGCAGACATATGTAACGTTTCTTTGTTTTACCACAACCTTCTCACTTCTAAATTCTCAGCCTCTGTTACCTTCTTCTTTTTCCCACTCATACCTCCTACTTAGGCAAGAAAAGACAAATTTAATTGTACTGTGTAGCACTTTAACATAATACATAAAGGAACTTTTAGCTTTACATAAGACGTAGGTTGAATTATGTGAAGTGGGGTTGTATGAGGTATCAATAGTCAGTGTATTACCTACAATGAATGGTGTCAGCACGGCCCGGTTTGGAGAAGCAGAGAGAAGCACCAGCAAGGAACCTTAACAATGTACTTCTGCGTTCAGGGTCAGCAACAAAACATATTTTAGCGACCTAAAAAAGGCCCACCTAAAAAAATCTATATCACTTTAAGTGTAAGATATATTTAGAATATTTTCCCTGCTTTACCTTGACGTTGGACAGCCTTTTCTGTTGGGAAATCTCTGTTGTATGAGCCAAATATCACTTTCTCTCTCTCTCGTTCAACCAAACTCCATTTACAAAATCAGTCATTTTACCTCACAAAACATGAGAGTTTCTGGTCTACCTCTGCCTCGATCTAACTAACAGATTCAGGCAACGGAAGACCAGCAACTCCTGTGTCCTGTGAGTAAAAATTACATGTTTTTGCAATGGACACTGGTTGGTCTGAAGAGGACAATATTTGGCTAATTTAATGGCAGAAAAGGCTGTCTGACTGCAAGGTAAAGCAGTGAAAAAATATAGCGTACACTTAAACTGATATTGATTATTTTAGGTGGGTCTTTTTGCTGCTGACCCTGTCCACAGCAGTTCACTGCTTAGCTTCCTACAGGTCTACATATCTGTGTTTATTTTGCTCTGTGCTCCCGGTATTCTTATTCTGTATATATAGTATTTAATTCTTGTCTATTTTTATATTATACTATTATATTTTGTATCTTATATACAGTGTCTATATTTGTGTCTATATATTTTATCTAGTGATATTTTTATGATATCTATTCTTGCTCTAAACAACATTTCATTGTGCCTGTACGATGACAATAAAAGTTATCATTTATGTCTACACTAGGACTCCTGCTGCTTCCTCAAACTGGGGGCATGTTGACCACCATCTACCATAGGTAACTATCAGTAATTATGGAGAAATATCTCATACAGCCCCACATCAAATGATCCAAACTATTGCTTTAAGATCCTATAAGTTTTTCTTTATCTCTGCTCTGGTTCTTCTTCCAGTCATCTCTCCTCCCCCAGTCTCCTCCTCTCTGCCTAAAGTACAATCTGCTGTGTTACCTTCTTCACACTTCCTCTGAGCCTTTGTCTCTACATCCTGCATTTCGTCATCCCTGCAGCCCTTCTGCCCCAGAATCCCCCTCAGGCTCCATTCATCTGTCAGTGCAAAGGGAGGCATTCTTTGGCAGCCAGCGATATCGTCCGAGCATCTGAGGTTTATGAGATATGCGGGTGTCCATGTGTGCGAATGTGAGAGCATGTGCTAGGAGTTTGCTTGGAAATGTGAGCTTGAGACACTGAGGGGAGAAAGACTTGAGTCGGTACAAACTGTGATCACATACTGTAGCACAATGCAGTCACTTACGAGACAAATGTGCTCATCTGTCAAGGAAAATACTTGACAGATTTGAAACTTTTCAGATAAACAGAGGGATTAGGGGTGTTCCTTCATGGGTTGAGAAAATTTTCCTACTTCTCATGCTGAATAAACCATTTGAAAACCCATTAGACTGTCTGTATTGTCACAAAGCTGAAAACAGAATCAGAATCAAAATCAAAAATATTTTATTTTATTAATCCCCAGGGGATTAATAGAGTTCTTCTTATCTTGTGAAAAGCTGATGTTTGGGGACCTGAGCTGCATTCTTTTTACTGCTCTTTCTTTTTACTGTTAGTACGTGCTGCAGCTGCCCTTACAAACTACATAGAGTTGCATGCAGTATGGATATGATTGGGACATATTACTTTATCATTACATTGAGCCTTGAACTTTGTCTTCTCATATATCCTTCACAGTCCAGAAATTTGGACTAAGTAGTATTATCACATCGCGGTTATATGCTTCCGCCAGCCAATCAAGTTGCCATTTACATCCATGTCATAATTAGCGTATACATTCTTAAGTTATAGCCAAAAACCTGCTTTGAGAGGTCACAGTGACCTTGACCTTTGATCACCAAAATCTAATCAGTTCTTTCTGGAGGTCAAGTGGACATTTGTACCAAGTTTGAGGAAATTCCCAAATTCTTAAGATGTTGTTTTCATAAGAATGGGACGGACGTATAAATGTACGGACAGACAGCCCCAAGACATAATGTTAATGGCTGTCGCTAGCCTGGAGGCATTAAAATAGAAAGAATGTGATTTGGGATGTAGCTAATGACCTGTCATCCGTCTGTGCTTTCTCTCTGCTGCTCAGTTGATGTGACATATCTTGCGTTGAGCACAGGACTGTGGGTAAGCCAGAAAAGCATGCTGACTTTCATACTGCAAAATGTGACCAGATGCAGTAGGACATCCTGGTATTTTTGGCAAACTGCATTTGACATACTATGTATTGGGACATTCTCCATCTTTTTCTGCCACGCTAAATAGCGTGGTATTTGATATGGGTATTGGAATACACCCAGGACAGCGATGAAAGATTACCCTCACAAATCCACAAATATGGAAACATCTCAAGTACATGATGTAAACGCATGCAGTTTCACAATGTTATTATAATCATTAGAGAAGAAGGAGGAGGGTGTGGGTGCTGTGGTTGTTACCTGCAGGAGGTGCGCCCCTAGGTGCTGCTCAAACATGTCGGTGGCCAGAGAATGAGATGATCGTCTTACTGCAAAGACAAAAGAGACAAACACACATCAGACCCTGACTGGTATCAACTTTTACTCAATACTATGTGTTCAAAAGCTTTGAGGGTGACGATAAGAATGCTAAGTTTGGTCACTCTTACCACTCATACAAATTTTATTTTCCCTTATTAAGTATAGATTTGAGACAGTATCTGTCCAACTAGCACATATTGTCCTGTAGAGACATGACATTTGCAGTTACATCAAAAATATCTAAATATTTATAGAAGAATTTTGCTTATATAAAAAAAGGTGTCCTGGGGGCTTAATGCGCCTCAACTGTAGTGTCTTCAGCTTGAGTCCCACTGTGGAGTTTTGTTGCATGTGGTTCTCCAGCTGTCTCTCCTCTGATTATCTGTCATTTCTTTAATGTCAGTGCACAAATACAAGCATAAAATTCAGCAAGAAATACTTAAAAATAACATTTTAAAGACTCGTTCATATCCTTCCATTAGGAATGGCAGAAAGTCTAAGAAAATACACAGAATTAAAAAGCTCAATCGCCTTTTCTCCCACCGGGCTTGAATGCATTTTGACTATTTTGACCGTCTTGAACTTGAATGTAGGAAGCTTAAAAGTTATACGTGAGTTGATTAAATGTTATTTTGTTATCACCAATTGTTCCGGACCTCTGACCTTGAATAGAAATCAGATGCGGACCTTTGGGTAATAAGTTTAAAAACCCCTGCTTTAAAATGTCGGGTGTGTTTAAGATCACTTTTCTGGATAACAATATAACTACAAGGGGTGAAACAACTCCAAGAGAAGCTGCTCATTGTAACTTTATGGACATTTACAGTGACTTGTATCAGGAAGGTGATGTTAACAAACTCAGCGGGTACTTCACTTTCAGTTTGGGTTAATACAGCTATGACATATTAGTGATTATACAAACTCATCTGTAAATGTGACTCAGCAGGGTTTATAATCATGTTGCATCTCTGTGACGTCTTTGACTCTGCACTGAAACGAAAAGTGAAACTTGAACCAATCATGTCTGATAAACAGAAGAATCGACCGAAA
>JAJHUR010072439.1:0-31222 GCA_027495735.1 Lutjanus campechanus | reverse complement strand
CAGTGGGGAGAATATCTAACTTTGAAGCATTTGGTACAGCCTAATGGTTGATATTAGCCGATAGCCAATAGATCAGTTTTGGTATATATAGTGGCAAGGAAGAAAATCCTGAAATACCAAAAATATATTAGAAGTTATTTATAATGGTGTCTCCATAACATAGATTGTCTGTGTTCCATTCTATATCTAATTCTCTAATAATGAAATTTTAGGAATTCTTGCTAAAAGGCTTTGTTGTTTGTTTAAATTGAACATTATCAGACCCTTTAACATCTCAAATATCTATATCATATCAGCCTCAAAAATACATTGCATTTTAAAAATGTTCCCTGCTGGAGTACAAGGCAGAGCCTGTTGCAGTCAGTGAATTTTGAAGTAGGACAGATCATTATACATTGAATAATTAATTCTTTTCACATGCTCCAGTAGTAGTTTGAGTTTCAGATAAACCAACAGAGTTAACAGGTGCGAGCTGAGAGCGTGGATGGCAGCATTGTGGTGAAGTCTGACAGGGAAATAAACTATCAGTCAGACAATCAGACAAGCCATCAGTTCAGCTAGATTACAGTATCTTTAGAGACTGGTAAAACGTGACAGTGACGCACCTGAATTCTCAGTGATAATCTCTCAATGTAACTTTTAGAATTTATTTGTAAAACTGTATCATCAATAACATGTTGATGTTTGTTACCACTTTGGACAGATTTTTAATTTGCTGATTAGGAATGATGATAAAAACTACGACAAGAACTGGAAATATTCTTTTAACTATCCAACTACTATAGTATAGTAGTAACTACTATAGTATGCTCACACCCATCCATCACACAGTCACCACTCCCTGCACCCTGTACACCTGGCGCTTTGTGTCATGTCCAGAGAGAGATGGAGGCTGGTCGGCTGCAGCCTAAACAAGGGAGTAAACACTGGCCTCCTGTCAACTTCAAACGCTGCGGGGATCACTGAAGGAGGAAGGAGGGGCGGGCGGCGCTCTTTTGAAGCTCTGCACTCGTCTTTCTCACTGGCCTCTTTCTATCCCACCTATTATCCATCCTTTCCTTCACCCCTGTCCCCTTCAACGATTTCCTCCCTTTCTTTGTCTTTTCTGCCTCACCAGAGAGCCTCTCCAGAAAGCCTCTTCAGCCCCCTCTGCTCTTCTTCCAACTCTTCCTCCTCCCACTTGTGTACCATCGCTGCAGGTTTCATTTTTGTTGATGGGTAATCATTGGCTGCCTCTATCTGTGTGTGTGTGTGTGTGTATGAGTGTGTGTGTGCATTTTTGCAACAGGCAGCAGTCAGATGGGCCCTGTCAATGACAGCATATGGCATGTGTGAGTGACATGGGGACTATCTATAGTGTAATGTGTCTGACAGAGCGTGTGATTGACTGACAGCGACGTTCACAGCTTGGTGTCAGCTGTCCCTCTGGATGGGGGGGGGGGGGTTTCTGTCCTCTTTTCCGAATTATAATGATGTGTGAAATTTATTTCAGTCCCACCATCATGATGTTAAGCGGGAGCTGTTTGGTTTAAGGACACTTCAACAGGCCTGATATAAGCCAACACAAAGTTTGTAAACAATGTTGAAATTTTCCGCTGACAGAATCAAGATTTCTGTGTTGTTTTAAAGCTGCTGCTGATCAGAATTTTTCTATTAGCAATCAATGAAATTACTAATTGCAACGTGATAGGTATTGCTTGAAATGATGGAACCACATTATTGTTTTTTTGGCCAGCAACTTAACTGTTTTGGTTCATTCTCAACAACCTCATCAACCCACAGCAGGCAGGAGTTAAGCAAAAAAGCTGTGATAAAACCACTGTAAACTACCTGCCCAGTACTAAATAGAAGGCAGACAATATTACAAACTAGCTGGTTGTGAATTGTGTAATTTAGAATTCAGGTTTAGCGTTTAACAGCTAAAAATCCAGTTATTTCCCTCAGGAGATGGTGGAGACCAAAAACAGAGCTATAAGGAGAGTGAATATTGGACTGGCATTTGTTTGATGGACAGAAACAAGACTGAAAGTTAATGCTAAAGTTGAACAGTCAACTGTTGGCTAACATGTTCATCATTATCAGCATCATAAAATGATAACATATCTGTATTGTGTTAACAGTTTATTCAGCTGCCAAACAGCCCAAAAAATCAATTAATACTGCTTTAAATAATAAATCAAATTTTTAAAAAAATTAAAGATTTGCAGATTTTATTAATTTTGTATAATCACAAAATCACTTTAAACTGTTTTCCAGACTGTTTTTGTTGATCTGGCAGCTTGCAATGGGAATGAATTGTTTTGACATTTAAGAACAAGTAATTTATTATATTCATGTGTTTATTGGCTTTGAAAACATTTGCATATCATACAATATATACTACAACAACATCTGCTTCCCACCAATCCCACCCTCTTGGGAGACTGGCCAACACACCAAGAGAGGAAAAACAAAAATAAAAACAATAATAGTAACACTAATACTCATAACAAATATTTGAAAGAAAATAATTTAAAAACAATTTTTAAAAAATGAAACAAAAACAAATTAACTCACTTGCTGAAATTCAGGGTTGGATATTAACTTTTTAAAATGTGGACATCTACCACCCACTGACAAAACTGTCAAAATTCAACAGCCATTCAATAGTAAATAATTATATTGTGTCTCAATCTACCAGTCACTTTCCATTCCAACCCTGGTCTTATTATAGTAGTACAGGAATGGCTGCCAGACTTTTTGGAATTTGTCAGCTGAGTCCTGTTTGGCTTATCTGAGCTTATCCAACATCAAATGACCCATTACCTTCTCAAGCCAGATAGTGGGAGACAAGTGAGATTCAGATTGAGCACTTTATTTATTAATCAGAAAAAATAATAAGTGGAATCATATAATCTAATATCTCATATCTAATAGAAATATAAACCACACCTTCATTTATTTGCAGCGTTACTTCAGACTAGATCATCTTGTTTATTTACCCGCTGGGCCTCCCTGCTGCTCCTGCTCTCCACATATGATGACAGTGGTTATGTTTAGTCCTAAAAGAAACACTTAGGAGGTTGAAGTAATAATCTGCAACATTTTCATGTAAATGCTCATTTCACTTTCTACTGATGTGTTATGACTCAGCCTACATTTGTGGCTCTGAGCAGCAGGTGGGAGATAGACACTGCTGTGAGGTGGAAGGAAATAATTTTAGGTTTCCTGCCTCAGAGTCACATAGGCCTACATGACGCCCAAAATATATTGAAGCTAAATGTATTTAAGCATTTAACACCCTGCTCTGAAGTGTTGGTGCTGTAGCATTATAAAGATTAGCAGTCTGTGTGTCCTCTTTGAAGGAGAAGCAAATCTCATGTATGCTGTATGAAGCGTCATACATTGATTGACCCAGTTTGTTTGGACTAAAGAAGAAGAAGAGGTCCGTTCTTAGCATGAGTGACAGTCACCATAGCTGAACAAACAGTACAGCAGCCTATTTTTGAGAGGCGATATCTATAAAGCAGATTGTAAAAACAACAAAACAGCAGTGTTGTTCATTTTACGATGTTTGTCTCTGTCCTCGGCAGGTGAGAGTGAGATGAGGAGAGCTTTCAGAGTGTGAGGCCATGGGCTGCACCTCGGCCAAGCAGGTGTCGGCCGTGCCCAACGATGAGGAGGGACGCGGCAAGGCCTACAGCAACGGAGACCTCTTCACCGGTCAGTATTCACACACTCACACACACTCACACACACACACACGTCAATAAAAGCTTCACAGCTTCATTTCACCGTGTTAATTACTCAGCGCAGACCCATTGCCCCGCCTGCCCTCACTATATATTCTCTTCATTACAGCTCATAGTCCTCTGGCAGAGTGTTAAGTTCTCCATTTCAGACAATAACTGTCAACACCACACATTTATTGGAGTCATCCGTGTTGACAACTCATGGAAGAGAGAGAGGAAGTAACCAGTTAGTCGTGAGACTGCAGTGTTTAACTCCATGTTGCGTACAGTATCATTAATGTTTTAGAAAGCAAAGGTGAGAGAAAACAGAAAAGGAAGTGAAAGAAAACAGAAGAGAAATAATGAGCTAAGATTCAGCCTGTCACAATAAGTACATTATCAACTTATTGTACGATATGGACACAACGTCGATCATTTTTGCTGACCTCGATTTGCCCCCTGTGTTTACATGCATGTTTGTTTACATGAGAATATAACCAACATTTAAGCCAACATGAAGCCAGAATGAAAGTAGGTCTTTCCTCTATTATCTGATATGGATGCAGCATCTAAGCGTTTTTTTTTTTTCACAGTGCCCAAGTCAAACGAACAGAAAAAAAAAACTATGCTGCACAGTGACGGTGAACCAGTTGAAGTCCAAATAGGTTTGGTTTCAAAGCTGCACTCTCCAGCTCTGGTGTGGGAACATTTTGGGTTTAAGCTGAATGAGGGAGGAGAGCCCATTAACATGAACAAGTCAGCATGTCTCCTGTGTTTAAAAACAGTAGCAATGAAAAGTGGCAATACAACTAACCCAAAAGCTCATTAAAACATCACCATGATGGATATTTTTTCCACACTCCAATTCCAATGTCTGAATATTTTTAAGAATAATAAGTTCATTGCTCTTTGAAAGGGCATATTTGCATTATTATGCTGTTATTTTATCATTATATTACTGGCATAAAATGGTCAATATATCATCCAACAAAAGCAGTTATCGTGGCAGGCCTAGCTGAGACTGTACAGGTGTAGTTAAAGGGGCACTCCACAGAAGAGTACTGCTCAGCCTGTGAACACACTTAAAACACATATGATGTTTTCTTTGGCTCCTGAGGATGTTTTCCAAAGTTTGAGAAGATTACTTGTTAATTCATCTCTGCTCGAGCACAAGACTTTGGGTTTTTAAGTCGGTCTGTGTTTAAAACTGGAGGTGTGAGGGTCTGAAAAGAAATGGGCAGTCAGGAGGCAGGGGATTCATGATGAAAGTCACTACTAGATGCTACTATTGAGTTGCATTGTGGGAAATGTAGGATCCAGTGTCTTTTGAACTTGTCCCATATTAAGTAGTAAATCTCTTGGCATCTGTGGCTGCGATTTTAACAATTTTTCTTTAATCCTTCAGTTTTGAGTGCCTCATTTTGGAAGTGCAACACTAAATTGCTGAAGTATCCCAATGATGGTAACACCACAGACTGATCTTATAAATCATATGTTTATATGTCAGACAAAATAATTTTTAAAAAACATCTTTTATTATTAAATACAGGATGGTTTAAGGCCACTAGAAACTATTCAAATGAAAGAGAAAAAAGGGAACATGTCAATTGGACTTCTTACAAATCAGACATATACAACCTGTGACAACTGGACACTTGTTCATGTTGAAGTGTCACAAGCTGAAAAAGTTGGGAACCACTGGATTATTCACTGGAGAGACAATAAATCAATGGTGATTTTAATAATTCATTAATTTCTTACTTTATTTCTCAAGCAAAAAGACCAAACATACTCTCCCTCCTTTTTCTATATTGCAGGGATTTGCTGCCATTCTCTGTCTTACATTACATTAGGGCAGACTTCATACCTTCATACCTTCCTGACATTTCACTGGGGTATATGATGGTATTTGTGTAAAAAAAAGAAAAAACAGTAAAAGCTGAGCTGCTGGTGAAAGAAGTCTTTGTAGCATGTAGTACATTGTCTAGCCTACAATGCTCCATGTCTAATATGCAATTAACCCACTTAGATAAGTCTTGCAGGGCTTAAATGCTTATGGCCCTTATAGAATAATGAATAGAATAATGAATAGATTGGAAATAAGCGCCCTTCTTCCATAGATTCTCGCTGGAGGACCTGATGACACTTGTTGCTAATGCAGGTACAAACACATCAATCAGCAGGCTGAACGGAGATGATGTGCGGGCGGTGGTGGCAGACTAACAGTTGATTTACGTCATGTGGATATTAAACCCAAAATAGTCCCAAACAGGGATAGAGGCATGTTTTCCTTTTACTAGTCCTGTAATGTTATCCTCAGCACAATCACCTCAAGACATCATCTTCTTATCAGTTTCATAGAAAGAGGAGTGTCTGTATTTTTTAATGATACAGAATATCGTACCCACATGGTTTCTAAATAACCTGGTAAAACAATTTGACCTGGATATCTCCCTAGCTGGGGCTGCTCCTGAAAGTCAAAGATTTGAATCAACAGTCTGAGATTGTTCCAGTCGAGCGGTCTTTTTTTTTTCTCCATTTGTTGGTCAGTGTGCATTACAATGACAGAATAAAAGAGACAAAAGTGTACACAAAGGCACAGGGAGAATATTTCAATGAAGAATTATAAATCAGTAATACATTTTTATACTAGCTGGCTCACTTTTATTAAAAAAATACTCTTTACCACATGCACTGGTGATTAGTTGACAAGAGAGGGAGAAAAGAGTATTTGGTAAACAAGTTTCAGCTCTTGTTTTTTAGCTGTGTCATTGTGTCACAGAGCAATGCAACAGCATGGTAGGCTGCCACCACAAACCACAAAAATAACTGTGGTGGAAGCGCAGAAGAGTGATAGGAAAGGAGCGTAGGTGACACCAGCCACTTCACCAGAGCACACCAGCCAAGTTTGTAGGTCAGGTGATGCTTGCTTGTTTGCTTGTGCTTCTTTTTGTCACTGACAGGCTCTGATAGTTATTCTAAGTGTCTGACAATACTGTGGAAAGGATCATGACAGTGAGAGACCTTTTTTTTTTTTTTTGTAAAGAGTGAGATACATTTTGTTTAACTGGAAACAGTTGTCTTATTGCTCTCGCCAAACGAACCAGACTTCCTTTGCCAATCTGTAATTTCAAGATCATCATCAGCTTCACTCAAACTTGACAGGAACAAAATAAATAAAACTCGCCAAACATCTTTCCACTTTTCACCCTTTATTCACGGTGTGCAGGAGCACAGAGCATGCAGGTCAGCAGCCCAGGAGAGAAGCTCCACGGTGCGCTAGGATTTTATAACTGAAGTACTGGAGGATGCACACTTCTCGTTTCTGTGACTGTGGGAAAATCTGATGTCTTAACATCACAGTTGACAAAGAAAGGGGTTATAACTTGAGTCTTACTGGTAAAACATGCTTAAGAAGGCTGATAGAGGAAAATAGTGAAGCGCACTGAACTGAAAGAAAGAACTGATCATTGGACTCGACTGAAAAAAAGGGAGGTAATTTTTCAGTCAAGTTTCTGACATGTAGCTTGAGTGGGAAAGTTTGTCATCCATTAATTGTAGGGTAGGCGGTCGGTGGTTGGTTCCATTTCTGGCTCCTCCTGTCCACATGTCAAAGTGCCCTTGAGCAAGACAATGAATCCGCCCTATTGCTTCCTCTGCGGATGAAAAAACACTGCTTTGGACAAAAGCGCGTGCCAAACATGATGTAATTTTTTAGAATCGATTAATTGAAAAACTAATCAACAGATTAATCTGTAATGTGTATAATTGTCAGCTGCAGCTCGAGCTTTATTAATAGCTCGCAGGCTGTTGTTGTGCAACGAGCGACAGAAATAAAAGTGAAAGCCAGAGAAAGAGAGAGATGATGGGTGGTGGTGGTGGTGGAGGGATTAACAGCGATTAAGAATTAGGAGCAACACTCTGGTATGACTGCACGCGGGCAGATGAACGCGGCAGATGACGACCCACAGGAGGTCTCTCTGCCTCCCCGTCATCCCTCTGACCCCTCTCCCCTCCAGCCTCTCACCCTTTTCCTGTGACCTCACTTTGACTCGTCACTCCTCCTCGTCCCTTCTATTCTCTCTTCGGCACGTTCCCCTCACCCAGCCTCCCTCCCTCCCTGTGATCTCCCTGCTCTCACGTCTTGTTTCCCTCCTTGTCTTTTAAGGAGCAACAGAACAAGGCAGGAGACGAGAGGGAGGGATGATGGGAGGAGGAGTGGAGTGTTTTCCTTGAGAGAGGAAGGGAAGATGACGCGTGTTGACGCTGCCACCGCTTCTCTTTTTTTCTCTCCTCAACTTCTCTGTCTCGGTTAGATTGTCTCTTCCCTTCCCCTGCTCAAGGCCTCGTTCTTCCCTTCCTCTTTCTCTCTGTCTCTCTATTTTGGGTCTCCGGCACCCCCTCCTCCCCTCTGCCCCGTCTCTCCCTCCTCTTCCTGCCTTCATCTCCCAGTGTTTCTTCTTCTCCCCAGCTCTTTTCCTCTCGTCTCTGGCACAACATTAGGTCAGAACCTTTTGTCCTTTCACCTCCCCTCCTCCTCTTTCCTCCCTCTTCCTCCCATCATCCCCCTCTCCAGTCTTGCTGTCAGTTGGTTAAAGGGGAATCCAGAGTGGCGGTGGCGGGGCCAGGCTACTGTTAGAGCATTTCTGTGAGTGTATTTGGGAGGAGGTGGAGGACTGAAGTGACCTGGATAGTGTGGATTAGACTTACCCCAGGCCACAACAACCCTTAATAACATCCTTTCTTCATCCCCCCCTTTTCCTCATCCTCTCTTATCTTTGTTTCTTCCTGTATGGAAAAGATACAGTTGATATTTTTTTAATTTTCAGATAAATGCATCTCTTATTTAAAACTTGTATGTTTATACGACAGTCAAAACAAATACAAGACCCTTAGTAAATTTGTGTAATATGAAACTTGTATAAGTTGGGAACTTTTAAGTACTATATATATGACAGTAAATGCACAGAGAATATTCTCAGTAGATATGTGTAATATCAAATTTATGAGTTGTCCGACCACTAGTGAAACTGAAATCTTTCAAGTATTTTATAAAAAAAACCTTGGTACCACTTTACAATAAGACTACCCTTATAAATGATTTGTAAATGGTTTATAATTGGGAAATTAAGTAGGTTGTAAACACTCCATATCATTAATAAGCTGTTACAATACATTAGATAAAAAGGGCAACAGTGACCTGTTGCTCCATCAGCAGCATTTATACCTGTCAGCACCATCAGATATTTATTAATAAGTTACTAATAAGTTACAGCATCAACATCTTGATAGTGAAAAATGTTAATAATAATAAATGTTAGTAATTCATCAGTAAAATTCATTAGTAGTAAACACTGGATCTTTAACAAGTGATTTATGAAAACTGTGTCAATTGTTTATTTATGATTTAAAAAGTGTTTAATTAAGAACCTGATTATAAACCATAAACCAAACCCTGTAAGACATAGAAGAGGTCACATATATGAAACATACAAAAAAACATAACGCACACACACACACACTCACTATTTAATTAAAAACTATTAAAAAAGTCACCTGGTTGAGAGTGTGCACCATGTATCAAGGCGGAGTCCTTACTGCAGTCGCCCTGCAGGTTAGTTATAAACAACATCATGGATAATATTTACTTGATTCATACTTAGGGCAGGTTCATACCAAAATATTTGTTGCAAGACCAGGTTTTCCCCTTGCTTGTCCCCATTTTGGTAGCAAATATGTTAAACACTCACCATAACAGGAAGAGAAAATGTCTCTTAATGAATGAGATAACACATACAATGGTATGCGTCTGTTATTGGTTTGAGTGGTGTTCACACCAGAAATGAATCGCTCCTGAGTTGAGGTGACAGCACTCCAAGACTACATCTATAAGGCAGACGAGAGAGCAGTTGTTTGGTCCAGTGCTCACATCAACCCAAACGAATCGCACCAAGGAGGTAAACGCTCCATTTGAACTGGGCTAAACAAGACTGGTGTGAATGCAGCCTTAATGCATATAATTGTGTTGCGTGATAAAAATGAAAAAGTGGGCACTTTCATTAGAAAGTCATAGTATGAGACATATACTGTAACAGACATGCAGTACGTATGAAACATAAACATTTTCTATTGCAGGTAACGAGACATTGTTCTATATCTTCTCCATATGGGTTCCTCATCCTCTCTTATCGTTGTTTCCTGTTCGCATCTCGCTTTCTAACTCCTCTTTCTCTCCAGTATTTCAGTCATTGTCGCACACTGTGTAGTCATTCTTTCCCACTTAACTCCTCACCCTTTCCAACCCCAGTGCAACTGCCTCACTGCATCCGGTGTACTTCTCATGATCGAGGCGGAAAAGATTGGTCAGGCCTGGTCAGTCAGCCCGCCTACGCACACATACGTTTACCCCCAGTAGACTGTTTGTCAGCGTGTGTCCATGCATCTCTGTTCATATTTGCATATCAGAGCATTTAATGACACAGCGAGTCCTCTTCTTGCTCATACTGATCCAACAGATTGTCTGCTGCCAGTCAGTCTGCCCTTGTGTGTATTTGTGCCTGTATGTGTGTGTCCCAGATATTCTGGCTGCCCGCTCCGTCAAACTCCGGCCACTAACCGCCCCCCTCCACCCCTCTCTCAGTCGCTCTCACACAATAACCGGAAAAGTCTGAGCTCCATTACACAAACACTGGAGGACGACGAGGGAAAATAGCAACACTCTCCACAACATCATGCTATTGATGTCTGCAATAATCACAGTCGGAGGAGATGGCAGTGGAGATAGCATGTGTAGTGCTGTATGTGTATATGATTGCCCTAACATGTATACACAACATGGTGGTGTGCAGATTCCACTGTTTGTTGATGCATTTGTGTTGTTTTGAGGCAGTGGAGCAGCTGAGCGGTTTGAGGGTCCGTCACTCTGGTCTGAATTTAGTGTGTCAGCCGCAGAGAAATTAGTGTCACTGTGCAGAGAAAGCAGGTATGTTTTATCCTGCAGAGGGATCAATGGTATATTTTACTCACAGGGAATGAAAGGGGATCGCTCAAAACTGATTCTTTTATTACTGCCTCACAGAAATGCTGGCACTTCAATCATACTCTGAGCTTCCTTTATCAGACTAAGTGGGCGCTCAGTCCTTGGAAATATTATCACATCCACAGTTGAAAGAGAGCAGCTCCATCCTTGAATGAACTTTTTGTGTTGACACATTTCAGAGAACCCTCAGAGAACACAAAACATAAACGACAAACTCACAACGAACACAGTTTGTGTGTACGGTTCCTCCTGCGGGTGGTACACAGAAATGGAGCAGCACGCCGGTGACCAGAAGGTCGCCGGTCAATGCTGACAGCATAAAAATGGCAGCAAAAGGTGAAAGACAAGCGCTTGTATTTCCCTCAGTATCACTGCTGAAGTGCCTTTTAACAAAGCTGCTCCACGTTGAATTGAGGTTGTACTGGGAAGCTTCCAGGTGTGACTGGACCAGGGCGTTCCTGGAAAACATTCATGCTTAACCTCAGTTACATAAGGGTGAGATATTATGAACTAGATACTGTATGGCAGATTCTAAACAGGATTTTGAGAGCAAACACAAACCCCTGCCACACGCACTTCATAAAAAAACAAATTTACCATACATGTTGTTTTTTTACTTGCAAGCTGTTTGAAACAGCACTTTACAATAACACAAGGGATGGGTTTTGTTTTTGAATAAAATACTGGAAATAATACATTTGGGGTTTTCTTTTCATTGATTAATCAAAGTGATGATCGACAGGTTAATCAATCATAATGAGAACCAACACTCACAAGTTGTAGTGAAAAGAGAGGACTAAAAACACTTTTAACCAGTCATTCCCATAAACAGGGTCGTGACCCAAAGGTGGGTCTCAGGAGATTTTATTTGGGTCGCCACAAAAATGGAAGACTATTGAAGAAATTCTGCAAATTTAAGATTTATATGTGCAGTGGACCTTTTATAATTCATTTAAAATGTGTATATTGTTTTACTGATGAGAGGAAAAAACTAGAGTCTGTTAATTCTGCCTAAATGCATTTGTTTTGTCTCATTTATGAAGTAGGCTCAAATGTTCTGTTGTTTTCTTGTAGAAAAGAAAACAAAAACAATGAGATGGTCTGTTAACTCAGTCTAAATGCATTTATTCTAATTTCTAAAATATTTAGCATGTACAGGTTTTCAATAAGATGCATCAATATAATATGATGTGATACAGAAATGGCAGTAAAAATTGACAAGAATGTTAATTTATGCACAAATGAACTCTTCCCAATATGTGTTCAAAAGGCCTGAATTGGATCTTGATGGTTTGTCACTTTTAAAAATTGGATGCCCAGAAAAAAAGTTTGAGAAACGCTGAAATAAGCCACCATGAATGTCAAAAAAATTAGATTAAGGTGCATGTCTGTATTTACCAATACATACACACAGCAACCCAACATATCCTGTACACATGCACATTGACATGTATGTGTGTGTTCACGTGTATGTTAGCTTCCCTAGAACTGGTTCATGTTACTGTGAACCCAGCCTATCATTTACTGCATATTCGTTTCTGTGTACTGGCCTTATACGAATTGTTTCCTCCTTCCTCATAATCCAGTAAAACTATTTTTCTGACTGTCTCCAGGAAACTTGTTGTGAGTTTGTTTTGTATTTTGTGTTCCTTGAGCAGTACGTGACATCTGTGGCATATTGAATGTGTCCACACATGCAAAGGCTACAGTAGTGTAGCCCAGTGGTTCTATCAGACTGACCCGACGACCCCTGACTAAGTGACATATCAGTGAACACTGCAGGAAGTTTGCGTAAAATGAGGAATTTGGATGAATACTGAGCAGATTATTTCTTGTGAATATTGCGTCAGAGATGAATTTTCCTGATATTTATAGGAACAGTTTCTACAGTTCTCTGTCAGTAATAGAGTCGTCATGACGCCAGAATTTTCAACTTTGATAAGATACTTGAGGAAAAAAAAGTCTGAAGCACACAAAGTAAGATAGTTTTAACAGCATGTACACAGTGCTGGTACAGAAAAAGTCACTGAATACTGTCTGGTTTTTGCTGTTGCAAGTCAGATTTCAGGCATGAAACTGAACTTAGATCTTGAATCAGCTTAACTTAAATCATTTTTATAACTTTGGTACTTTTGATACTATGAAATGTTAATATTATATTGTATTTAAACATACTGATATTTTACTACTTTTGACAACTTTAGTCTGTATCATGTATTCTTTTTTATTTTTTAACAACCATGCATACTTAATAGGCTTAATTTTTGACAAATTTGACTGATACTTTGCCTTTGTTCTATTATCTCTTTGGTTGTTTTAACTGCATACTTGAGGTCTTCTCCATGCCTTTATCCTGTGAAATCTTCAAGTTTACATCTCAAATAATCATTAAAAACATTGAAAATTACAATTTCATTTAGTTTTCCACACAGAAATGAATGAAATGCTGAAATATAGGCATTATTGTGTAAACACGACCGCCCCATGAAGCCATGGTGATCCCTAGTGGTGGTCAGGAACCAGCACTGTAGCCAGTCCATGCTCACATCCTTTATCCATGGCCTTGTCATTATCACAACACAGACATCGGCCTTCATAATACCTGCAGGATGCGTCTCTG
Source organism: Lutjanus campechanus (assembly GCA_027495735.1). Lineage (NCBI taxonomy): Eukaryota > Metazoa > Chordata > Actinopteri > Lutjaniformes > Lutjanidae > Lutjanus > Lutjanus campechanus. The sequence continues at coordinate 17,853 of JAJHUR010072439.1, read as the reverse complement.
TCTTTTCATATTTTTATGAAACAGTTCTAGTGGTTCCCTCAGATTGCTCTCAGTGTTTAGACCATCATCGCCATCATCATCACTAAGCAATTTTGGTGATAAATTTCATTAAAGGCTAATATCAGCCTGAAATATCAGGAAACCAATCTGTCAGTGCCAGTCTACAAAACACGGTGATTCACGGATTTCGGCAACATTAAGTTAATGAGTAACTGCTGCTGCTTCACAGCCAGCAGAGGATGCCGTCTGTTTATACTGTATGTGTACGTAAAATATCTTTTTAATACTGTGTGTTTAGAAAATTGACTGATGGTGGAAGATCTGAATGAATATTCAGCCAGTAGGAACCAGAGGTCTCAGTGAATCTGATTATTTAATTATGTATCACATATTTTTAGATCAGTCTGTTATTGTCTGAGGGATTCAGTAAGTAATTGAGGAGCTCTCTGGGGTTACAAGCACTATTGAATAGTTTAATTTTAGTTACAGTTGGCACAAAAGTAACAGACCGAATCTTTCAAAATGTCTTTTCATCATTTTATTCCCACCAGCAAAGCCCATGACATTTATTTCTGCTCAGAATATTAAGTTCAGTATTTCAATATTTCTTTCTAGACTGATGCCCCCTCGATAGGTGTGTGTTTGTGTGTGTGTGTCTGTGCTCATGTGTTAGAGATGAGAGTTCGTGTTCAGGTGTAAATGTCACGGCTGGGCCAGGGATGGCCTGGAGCCAGAGCGGCCGAGGGGGAGGACACACAGCAGGAAGGACAGAGTGACATAGCCACAGGACAGACGGGCCGGCTAGATCTGTTTGAGCACAAACACACAAATACACACAGAGATACACACAAATGCTCAAAGATGGCCATTTAAATGACTCACACCCATAAGAATGCCACACTTGCACAAAATGAGAAACGTGCTGATTCAAAGACAGAGTTATCTGAAATAGCAGCACACACGCCCTCGTGCACGCGCAGCTGTGACTGTCGGTACCTTAAGGTCAGCGCAGAGATCCGGTCTCTAATCAGAGATGAGAAAGATGTCCACATCACAAAATCACAGCTTCTCAAAATAGTCCTCCCCTTTCATCTTCCTCCCTCTTTCTGTGACGGTTCCCCTCCTTCTCTCCCAAAGCGAGCCCGGCATCGGCGTGACGAAACACCCTTGTCATTTCTTGTGACAATGACAGCAGCACACACACACACACAACACACACACACACACGATTCACACAGCATGACCAGTTTCTTTGCTCCTATCTAAATTGAAGCAAAGTGTGTGATGTGATGAGTCTTGATTGGTGTAAGCTGGGTCACTTTGATCTATCTATACCCGTCACATTAAGCTCACTGACGAGCCTGAAACAGGAGCAGAACATTCAGCTCTCCCACATTATAACATGACATTTTTCTCAACTGCTGCTAGATTTACGTAGCCCACAGCAGCAGCCAATTTTACTCCCTTCTGTTCATCTGTATCCACCTTAAAGGGATAGTTTGGATTATTTGTGGTTGCACGTGGTATTTATCGTTAAGTCAGTGTACAGTATACCTGCAGTAGATGATGGTCGACACACCCCCAGTTTGGAGAAGCAGCAGGATTACTGGTGTAGGAAGCTAAGCAATGTACTGTTGTGGACACAGTCAGCAACAACAGGTAACGTTATTTTAGCTTCTTCATATTTTAAAAAATGCATATTTTTCCTCTTGCGATGTCTGCCTTCTTTCAAATATAATGGAACTAGATGTCAGAGAAGTTTTTATTTAAATTTACCATGTTTACTTGATTGCTGATGACATATCATGGTCATTTTATGATTTTATTACAGTGAATATATTACAGATTTCTCCTTTAAACTGATATTGATTTTTTTTGTGAGGGGGGTGAACCTTTTTTAAGTGGCTAAAATACATTTTCCAGCTAATCCTGTCAACAGTGGTACATTGTTTAGCTTCCGTGCCTGTACTGCTGCTCCCTCTGTGGGCATGCCAACTGGCATCTCCTGTAGCTAATATACTGACTATGGATGAGAACCTCAAACAAGCCCACTTCAAATAATCCGAACTATCCCTTTAAGGTCCAGATTATATAGCTTCAAATTTATGCGGATGACCCCACTGTAATATGCAGGAGAGCCGAGGAAAAGGCTCTTAATTCTGTTTCCTGCTGCAGCACCGTATGTGCTGCATGTTTACAGAGCAGATCTTACTTCAGTGAGTCTGTGTAGTGTTATAAAACCGTTTGTGTGTCGGCATGTTCAGACAGGAGCTGCTTTGCTCCGACTGGTTTACATTCCTGAGACAAACAGAACAGCAGAAAAGTAGTCGGCATTTGTTTCTTCTCTTTCTCTTAAAATCTGCCAGCTTCTCTCCTTCTTTCCTCTTCAAAATGATTTCACGTGTCAGATGCAGAAACACAGGTGATCACACACACAGAAGTATACACACACACACACACACACACACACACACACACACACAGGTGATCCAGGTGCGAGGTGGATTATGAGCAACAGAGCAGAGGAAGGAGTGAACCCTTCAGCTGGGTACAAAGTGAAGCAGACAGACACACGGATCAACAGACAGACAGACAGACAGACAAACTGCTGATAGAGTGAGGGCAAAATACAAAGAGTGCGATAGATAAGGCTGAGAGGTGGAAGTGTGTGTGTGTGTCTCAGCGCCACGGCTGCTTTATCGGAACAACAAGCAGGTAGTCAGCAGAAATGCCAGCGTGCTTGTATTGTTGTGCTCAAGGTTAGGAGGGTTTGGTGTTACGTAAAGCTGTTACATGGAGAGTTTTTAGACTTCACATCATCTTACATCACTCTCAGATTTACTGTGATATTATTGTCTATTGTGTGGTCGAAGCACCTCTGGGGGTTCCTGTTTTGGGTATTTCTGGTCTTTTTTTAGTGCTGAAACAATTAGGCTGCAACCAAAATCCCTCCCTGTTTACTATACGGTGCATTATAATAGCTGTCCACCATTTTATTTTTATGTAATGCATAATATGGTTCAAACAAATCATTTTGTGATTATTTTGACGGATATTGCCATTGCAATATGACTTATAAGTAGTGGGAATGATCATGTTTGCATCACAGTTTTCATAGGCCAGGGCGTCTCTGCAGCACTACTTCATTATAATGAACATTTTTCCTTAATGAAAAAATAGCAGCTCCTGCAATTTGGATATTGCATTTGTGATTTCAATAATATGTTGATTAATTGTGCAGGCCTAATATATAGTGCCATCAACAAATCCCACAGTGGAACACAGGGTTCGATGTTAATGGTTTTTTCACTCGCCTGGTCCAGCAAGTGGGTCAGAAATCTACCTGCCTGAAGTCAGTTTTTACTTACCCCTATACAAATTGTTTGATTTATTTGCAGTTATCAGGTAAAAACAAAGATTTAAGTTGATTGTTGTGTTTAATCAAGGGCTGTATGTGAAGGAAAAATTGTGAAAAGTTGTCCATCCCAGTTTTGCAAAGTGGAAGGTGATGTCTTTAAATGTCTTGTTTTAGCAGTCTAAAATTCAAAGATAGTCCATTTAATATGCTAATAAACAAAGAAAAGTGAGAAATCTCCATATTTTAGAAGCTGAAAACAGCATTTTTGCATGAAAATTAATTTAATGGTTAGTCAATTATCAAAAAAGCTTAATAGTTTAATTCAACATGGATTTTATTTGTCCCAACCAAGCAGGCAAGGAGTATTATTTTTCTCTTACACATGGAGCCTCCACCGAATTCTTTTTCCTTTTCTTTCAGTTTGAAGATAATTAAGTTCATAGTTAATCAATGATCAAACTAGGATCACAATTTCATGTTGTTCAAACTTCCAAAAACAGTTAAAATATTCTGTTCCGTCTTTTGCTGGGGACCCCCTACAGCCCACTTGAGGACCTCTGTTGGTCCCCGAACCCCAGTTTGAAAACCACTGTTCTAGTCAACCAGTTATTACGGCTCAGTTGTGAATATCTCTGGGTTTTGGGCTGCTGGTGGGACAAAAAACAGCATTCTGAATATGTCACCTTTGGCTCATGGAACTTGTGACATTTTTTACTATTATCTGGCATTTTATATAGCAGAGGATTAATTGGTTAATTGTCATAAAAGGTTAATTATTAGTGGACATAATCATCGGCGGCACACCTAAATACACTAAAGCAAATGACATCATACGACAGTATCTCAAAATGAATGTTGTAATGATTAATTAATGTTAAAATATTACAATGGCTGGTCAAACTATTTCACAGTTTTCACAATAATAGCTGTTAATGTAAAAACTAAGTCCTTTTTAATGTATCGGTACATGATAGTTCATTCACTTCAGATATGTTTGTCCTGATTGATTTGTTAAACTTAAAACTTATATGTCACTGGTTGTTTTTATGTATTTTAATTATATTTGATTCACACAGTTTATTGATTCATTCATCAAGAGATGTGTAGCTCCTTCAATTCAACCTTTTTGTGTATTGCCCTCGTTTCTACCTTCAGCAGTGATTCTGGGTGAACAGCGAGGGCGTGGCGGTGGCTGCGCCATGCAGTTTTGCGGAAGTCTTGCTGTCCTCTCCACTGAGCTCGTCTTAACTGTCTTAACTGTCTAAGCTGTCCATGTAGCCTAGAAGCTGTTCAACTGATCTTTAATCCCCCTCCAGCTTTCTCCTTCTTATCTGCTCCCTTTTTTCCTCCCTCTTGTCTCTTCTGTCTCGTCTCTTACTTCACATACACGTGTCTTCTTCCCTTGCGCTGTCTCTCTGTTTTTCTCTGTCCTCAGTTGAGTTGCTGTTGCTAAAATGGAAAGGAGATGACTATTGTCCTCCTACTTATACCTCAGCTGTCGTGTCCGCACTCCAAAACACTGTATCAGGTTGTGGTTATCACATTACCTCAGACATATTATGGCTAAAATCGATGGTACGGTCATCGCTAATGTTGACATAATGCAGTGAGAGTACAGTGAAGACATAGGTCAATTATTTTAGCCTTTCAGATCAGATTGTCCAGGATGAATGAAAGGAATCCGATGTGTGTTTCTCCTTCTGTTGCTGTTTATTTCTCTCCTTTAATCATATCTCTCTCTGTCTCCCCTCAGATGAATACAAGATGAAGGGAGTGGAGGAGGTGAAGTACATGAGAGGGGATGAAAACCGGGTGAATGCACGCAACCAGGAGAACCTGGTGAGAGAGACACACAAACACACATGCACGCACGCACGCACGCACGCACGCACGCACGCACGCACGCACACACGCACGCACGCACACACACACACACACACACACACACACACACACACACACACACACACACACACACACACACACACATACACATGCCAACCCATCCGTTGACAGCCCGTCATCCACGCACACACACTCAGACCTTTTCCTGACAGTTTATCAGCTCAAGCGAACAGGCTCGTGTTTGTGTCCAGAGGCAGCTCCGTCAGCCTCACACAGACATACACACTTATTGTGTCTTGCACAAACACACAAAGAGGTGCCTCACACACGCAGGTAGAAACAACATGCCAGCGTGTGTGGAATGTGGGGGCTGATCGCATGGATGGTTTGACATGCTCCTCTCAAAACCTGTGGTCTTAAACAGCAGAAAGAAATGCTGTATTAGAAGTCATTTTTTAACGTAAATAACTTGTCAAATATCCTGGCTATCCAACCTCTTTTGCACATTTACCTTTCAGTTTATAAAGCATGTACATACTTAACAAAAACTTAAACCCAAACCCTGTTTTTGCCCTCATTTTTCATGAGTTGAAGTGGAAGATCAAAGACTTAAACTGCATGATTATTGCACAGGTGTGCCTTGGACTGGTTACAGTAAGAGGCCACTCTAAAATGTGTAATTTTATCTTGGAAAAAAAGACTTAATTAGGCACTTAACTATGGCTATTTCACATAGAGCCTAGATCCTCAAACTGTGGTACAAGTACCACTGGTTGTACAAAGTTGCCTTTAGTGGTATGTGGAGGAATGTCAGAAACACTTTTTAGAAACACGGTTCTTAATGGTGCTGAAAATCCTTGAAAAAATTACTGAAAAGTGCTTGGATTTTGGAAATGCATAAAATATGCAATGCCTGAGATTTAATTGATTGTATTTCCTGTATTTTTATTTCAATACCAGCCTGCTATATAGTCACGATCATGCATGTAGCATGCATACATTACATTCATGATTAGTTTCAAGCTAAACTGCGATGGCAAGATAGCAAGCAGAGGTAAAAAAAAAAATAAAAAAAAATAGAGAGACCCAAAATTAATGTTTCAGAAACACTGCAGTCGTGGCGCCAACCTGGAAGTATTATGAAGAGAGGTACAGATCAGGAGCACAATATTTCGAGCTGTCTTGTTAAAGGCTGAGGTGGAAAACAGTGAACTGTGCACAATTGCTAGTGGCTACTTAAGAAGTGCCAGTAATGTGTCCACAGCACCTGATAGCACCAAACAGCATAAAACAGTAAGTAAAACAGTAACTTTGAGAGCTTAATATTTTCTAAGGTAGTACATGCTGTAAAAAGTTTGATAAACATTTACGTAGGGCAATAGATACCATTTTTTCCTAGGAGGGCAAAATCATGACCCGCCCTAAGCTGCCTCTGAGGTTTAGGCATGAAGAGTGATTGGTTAGATTACAGTAAGAATATCAGGGTAGCCAACCAGAGGCAGAGTAGGGTGAGTCATGACTTTTCCCTCCTGAAAAAAAATCCACTCATTGTTATCTGAAGCCCTATGGATGAAAGCAGCCAAAAGTCATGTCCCTGTCTTGAGAATGACCACACCTCCCTCTGGGTGAAAACAAGCAGTGTAAAAGTGGCCAGTCAGTATGTGAGTCAGTGGCAAAGACTTCATCACAGGTTAGTAATCGTTACTGAGTGAATGACATGTGAGACACGTGGACCGATTGTGCCTGTAGATCAAAGTTCATCACAAAGTCTTTGCGATGGTGGAACTAAAGTTTTTAATGTGAAAAAAAAATGTCCCTACCATAAAACACCTACTCTTAGATTGGAGTTTGGTTCAGCAGTTCCAAAACAACAAAATAAAGTGTCAACAATATAAAAAGGGACAGATGTATTGAATGCATTACCTGAAGATTTAATAAGGTAGTTCCATCATGTTTGTCCACTTTGATGGAGACAGACTGAAAGGACTAATGACACCAAAGACGTAGCATGGCCAGCAAAGACGTAGCATGGCCAGAGGATTTGGGTGCCTGATAGATAAACGGTAATATGTTTTTCTTATTCTGTGAGTTTGAACTGGCAAAGACCCCAGAATTTTGTACAAATTGCCAGTTATATTTCACCCAAGAAGGGGCAACAGGATGACACATCCATGTGAAATAGCCATTGTTCGGTGCCTAATCAACGTCTTCTTTCAAGATCAAACTGCACATTTTTGAGAGGCCTTTTATTCTTCTTGGCAAAGGAGGAGTGTTCACTAAGACAGATTTGAACACATTTGTGAAGAAAATTTAGGAGAAATAAACCTTTTGTGTGCACAGAAGAGGTCTGATGTCTTTTACTTCAACTCATGAAAAATGGGAGCAAAAGCGAAAGTGCTGCGTTTATACTTTTGTACATCCTTCTCAACACAATAAATGACTGAAAAGTGTGGTGGTGTGAAGCGAGAGCCCGTTTGCTTGTTCAGTAAATCAGGTCAGCCTGCCTGGCGTCCTTGCAAGGGGTGGAACAATAACCAGTGTAACTATAAATCCTGATTAAAAAACAGAAGTAGTCTCTCACTGCCACTAATTTATATTACTGCAGCTCAAAAAGCGGCCTTATCACAAGCTACAACCAGGAGGGGAAGCACCTTTCATACTCTAAAAATTGAAGCCACAGCAGTGAAAGAAAAACAGAGATTTTCAATGAAGAACTCAGATAAAATGTTGCTTGACTCTCTTGAACGGCGTCAGCAGATTTGTGTTTTCTGAATATCTCCCGGATTCAACAAACGCACAGTTTGGCTCACTTCATTGCAAAGCTCTTGACATCACTTTGTTTTGTCGGAGCACATTTTTTTGAACTGCATAAATAGTTTAAATGGCTTGTTTCAGAATGAGGTAAGGCATGTTATTTAGTCGAATGAGTTATTGGAAGACCCAACCTCATTTTCACACAGCCAGGTTAACCTCCAGTGCAGCCGCTTCATGTGGTCAGACCAGTATTTGTTTCCTGCCACCTCTCATCATTACTGTAGGTGTTTCCTGTCAAAGAGGAATTCACACACACAAACACACACGCAGCGAGTGGTGAAAGATGCAAGTCACAGCATTTTTTGATTTTGTTATGGTAGCCGCAAACACAGAGCTTGCAAAAACATGAAAGGGAACTAATGCGAGTTGACCAAACTTCATTAGAGTTGGTAAATCAATTTTATTTAGACCTGCATTCATTATGTCTGTGCTCAATGGTTCTATGTGCAGTAGCAGCTGGGTGAGGAGGACGTATTTTGATAATGCAGGTTTGACGTTTGCTTTCAGTGGTGTGGCAGTTTGCTGATATGAGTTGTTTGTTTCTTGCCTGTTTTATCAGCTGATAATGAAGACTAATGGTGTGTGTGTCTGTGTGTGTGTGTGTATGTTTCAGGAGAAGAGTAATGTGCAGTACAGGGGCAAACCGCAGAAAGAGGTGGCTGCAGCAAACATCAAGTCTAAGTAAGTAGCCAGCAGCAGTGTGCATACTGTTAATGTCTGATGATTCTGTCTAAAATCATATGATCTACAGCAGGGGTGTCAAATTCATTTACTTAATGGGCCACATACAGTCCAGTTCAATCTCAAATGGGCTGAACCAGTAAAACTGTCGCAGAATAACCTAGAAATACCATACCTCTAAATTTCCCTCTTTTGTAGAGTAAAGGACACGTTCATTCTGAGAGCATTCACAATTAATTAACCATCCATTTACAAAACCAAAAATAAACACACTGAAATGTTTTAAGAAAAATAAGTGCAATTTCAACCATGTCTCAGTTTCCACATTCATTACAGTGTAGTGCTTTACAGAATACAGATCACAGTGGATCTACAAATGCACAAAACATTTCTGTATGTTGGAACTGAACAACAATCTAGTATTTTACTTCTTTACAGTTAAAACAACTTGTTGAGCTCTATAATCTTTTTTTTAATTTCCCGGAAATTTAACGCCAGTGTAGTAACGCTGGCATCTGCACACAATGATGATGAAGAAAAGAAGGTTAAGGTATCCTCTGCCTTACAAACCATTTACAAATGAAAAGTTTTGGCAGTACATTAACAACAGACAGATTATGTTTTTACTAAAGTTGGTAAAGTAGGTTGGACTCCTTGGTTAGACAGTTCTGGCCCACAGGCCGTATGTTTGACACCCCTGATCTGTGTATTAGCAACTGATAACATGAATGTTTGAGACATATATAAAAAAACACTCTCACTTACCTCTAGCGGTAGCCATACATACAGTTGGATTTGATTGAATTGTACTGAATTTGTTGTGTGCACTATGCACAGCATTGAAAAGCTGTTTAAAAATTTCAACAGCAGCATATCTTTCTCGAAACAATGTCACACTAACTGTGAATAATCCACAAACATTACAGTGAACAACAGTTGTTTCTGTGGTTGAAAATGGACTTTCAATATCAACCATTAATATGGATGAGACGTCCTAAAAATGGAAATCTGAACACTTACATTTATCTCCTCTGCTGATGATATAATTGAAAGCTGCAGAACAGCTACTAATGGACCTTGTGGTCAGATCGTTTCGCCAGCTCACTGTGGGAGTATGACTTCCATAGAAAGTAGTTCCAGTGATGTATTTTAATTTGGCTGAACTGCTCCTTTAATAAACTGTTTTGTCCAGTGTCCATTAAATCCATCTTAGAATCAGTATGATAATATTATGATGTGTGAAGTAAGTGATATTTTGTGTCTGGTTTTTGTAAAGCTGCCTCTTGGCCAACCTCACACTCTGTAGACGTGGTGTGTGTGTATACATGTTATTAGTTGTTGGTAGCTGCAGAGTATTTAGCCTTTGGATGAGAGACGGGCTCAATACTTTATACAATAATAATTTAAATTCCTCCACAGCCTCGCAACCATGGATTTCTCACACAGCACTGAGTACTGTGTGTGTGCACGCGTGCGTTCTGGTGTGTTTGTGCTGTGTGGGGGGTGTAATGGAAAATTCTCATGATGTATTTGTTGCCTCCCCTCTCCTCCTCGTCTCCAACCTCCAACTTCCTCTCCCCCTCCTACTCCTCCTCCTCCTCCTCTCCTCTCTCCTTCTCTCTCAGTATTCACACGTCAGAGAGCCAGCAGGAATTTTTCAGGATGCTGGATGAGAAGATTGAGAAGGTGAGGGGGGATTGTGTGTGTGTGTGAGTGTGTGTGTGTGTGTGTGTGTGTGTGTGTGTGTGTGTGTGTGCGTGCGTGCGTGCGTGCATGCGTGCATGTTTGAGGGGCACAGAATGGGTCTCGGAGCGTTTAAAGAAACAGCTGGGTCTTAGCATTTAAAGAGACAGGCTGTACAACAACATCCATTAGTCCACATTGTCATTCTGCTTACGAGCTCAACACTCCCGCTCCACATGTGATGTGTGAGAGGGAGGAACAGGTCATCATCGCTGCAATGATGAGCACTTACTCCTCTTAGTCTGCCACTTGAATTACACCAGTTTTTTCTGACTATAGATGAGGCTGCAAAGTGAACTGACAGGGAGAAACGGCTGGATTCAGATTTGATATGATACATTTAATTTTTCAACTATGTCATGTCAGGGTTTTTTCAGCAGTGGTGGGAGAAATATTCAGGTCCTAAAACTTGAGCAAGTGTCGCAACAGTAAGTCTGCATTTAGTCCTGCAGTGTTGCTTAATTGATTATTATGATTATGCTTATTGTGATTATTATTATTATCTATTATCTATTATTATTATCTATTCCAAAGGATGAAATGTTCCTCTGTAATAGGTAAGTAGGTCACCCATATTGATGAACCAACAGAAAATTCTAGCTGTTCTGCTACCGTTTTAGCATCTCTCAGCTTGATGTTTTGGTTTTACATCCCACAACTTTCCTGTTTTGGTTCACTCTTGTGGCTCTCAGTTTTCAGCGTCATCAGGCAGCTGTTTTCAGTGAAAAACCTACCTGCCCAGCAATAAAAAAAAACAGCAAACAGAGAAAGTTAATGACTAGCTGGTGAACTTGGTGGATCATTTAGCAGCTAAATAGTCAAAAATATTACTCAGGAGTTGGTGAAGACTAAAAACAAAGCTAAAAGGAGAGTGAATATGGAGTATGGCTGGAAACACAACACAAACAGGGCTCAACACTTTTAAAGGTAGTTGACAGGCTTTCAACCAGGCGTCAGCTTTTGGTTGCCAAAACTGAAAATACAGTTGCCATTTTATGTCACTTTGCATCTTGAGTAATTAAGATACTGCAGTTATATGCCAGCTTAATAATGAAAATTGTCTGTTCCGACTGTAACAGCAATATTTAACTAATGCAACAAATACTAAAAAAAATATTTTGTGGTGCAGTTGTGGTGTTTGCTGTCCCTACTTTTTATATCATAAAAAAGTTGTAGCCACTGCTGGTAACCAAAGGCCAAGAATCGGTGGACAGTTTTTCAAAATGGTTGCCAACGACCACCTGGCAGCCGTTACTGTTGAGCTGTGGTTAATGTTACACTGTGTCTGCAGGTGATAATGTAATATATAAGAACAATTAATACAAGTGTTGGATTATTATTATAGATGCATGAACTTGTAAGCAGCATTTTAATGTTGTAGCTGGTTGAGAAGAAACTAATTTTGATAATTTTACAAATTTATCAAATTATCTTTTTTTTTGTCTGAAATTGTAATCTACAAATAGTGCTGCTGCTAACATCAGTTAATCTGCCTTTATATATACTGAGGACTCCCATGTGTCCCTGCAGACATGCTGGTTTTCACCGTTAATGGTTGACGTGCTCGACTGGTGGGAGCCAGATTTATATATTTATTAAGAGTTATAGATTGTTAGATTAGAATGTAATCTATCTATAACTATTTTAGATTTAACAATTCAAATATAATTTGTTGAGCAATGAAGCATTTTGTGGAAAAGTAAAATATCAAATAAATCATTTATATCATGATGATTTACTGTAAATGAATTAATCTGAAAACTTTTCACACTGACCCCTGGCAGAGTGTTACAGACTCTTGGGGATCCCCAGACCAGAGAACCGCTGGATTAATTGTTTAGTCTACAAAATATCACAAAATGTGAAAAATACAACCTCCCACATCCCAAGGTGACATCTCCAAACTCGCTTGTTTTGGCCAACAAACTGTCCAGCGTCCAAAGATATTGAATTTACGATCGCATAAGCCAAAGAAAAGTATCAGATCATTGTTAAGTGTTTGTTATTGTGCTCGAAAAACAATAGACTTTTATCACAGCAGCCATTCTGTCATAAAATAGCAGAACAAACACAGGTGTTACCACTAATACTAATTAAGGTTGTGTTGCATTCAGGTCAAACAGTGAGGCTGCTGCTGTTGTGCATGTTGGCTCACTGGGACCTTAATTAGTATCACTGGGAACAGCTGTGTTTACTCTGCTGTTTCATAACAATATGACTGCTGTGAAAAAGGTCTATTAATCAATTATCCAAACAGCTGCAGATTAATAATTTGTGATTGATTTATTAATCGATGAGTAGCTATCAGATAAATATAATGGAGAATTAAAATTGAAAATTAATTTGTGGAATATATTTTCATTTGAAACATTGTGAATGTTGTATGATATGTAAAGTAGCATAACATGGAAACTTAACAGCAGTTAAGCACGGTGCTTTTGTAAATGCACTTTCCACCACTGATTTGCAGTGCACCATTGAGGCAGCCCGCGTTTAAAAGCTTATTTTAAGACACACAGACTGTAGCGCTAAGCATCCTGTCGGGCAGGCTCTGGAGAGGAGAGGAAGGCCAATGAGTTTGCTCGTCATCATGATTCAAGAAACAAAACAACTTAACTGCCCACCTGTCGGCACTTTACAGCCTCATCCAGTACTTTCTATGCCAATACCTGCAAATAGATGAGATTTTGTTTAAACGTGACTGGAGTAACAGGTGCGAGGTGAGTTTTTTTGCTGCATGCAGACAGCTCAGTGTCATTTTCAGCAAGTTATTACTGAGTGTCCTTAACTGGAACAAATTTAGAGTAGAAAAAACATGAAAATCACAAACGTCTTATGTTCTGTGTAATTCCTTTCTTTGCAGGGGCGAGACTACTGTTCGGAGGGGGAGGAGGAAGACGGGACATAGCACAGAGGCCCCCAAGATTGACCCCCACAGAGAGCCTCACAGTGTGTGTGTGTGTGTGTGTAAATGCGTGTGTGCTCATGAGTGCCTGAGAGAGCTGAATCAGTGTTTTACCAATGGGGCGTCGATGTGACGGGACTCTGTACGTGTTGGTATGAGCATGTGTGTGTTTTTGAACGTATGGCAAAGATAGTATTTTAATCAAAAGTGAAAGAGTCGGGGATACATGTGAGAAAGAGAATGGGATAAAGAAACACTTTCTTCAGAGACTACAGCCCTCCTCTCTTAGCGCCTCACCCCTTCAGGCCCCTGGAGCGGACAGATGGAGGTGGCGGAGTGATGACGGGACAGACGTGACGACGGATGGGCACATGTCGCCACTTTCGGGTCAAGCAGAGTAATTTCCTCAAGCGGCTCCGTCTGTCCCTCCGTATCTGTCCTTCTGTATTTAACCCCTTTGATTGGACTAAACGAACTCCCAAATATGGAAGCCCAGTAAGGACTAACGTCTTGGTGAGACACACAAATGAAGAAGAAAGGAAGCCCAGGAAGGAAAAGATGGTGAAGGCAGAGGAGTTACGTAACGCCACCAGAATCCAAACTGAACTTTTTTGCCTGCCTACCTACAGCCAGGCCGGCCTGGGCCATGAGGGACTGAGAGAACGGGTGAGGGCGGGTGAGGGGAGGTGGAGATGGAAGAAATTTGTGATATTTTAATAAGAGAGAATAGGGAGCGAGCTGGTGATTTAGAAACTCTAAACTCCTCCTGCCTTCTGAAGTCAAGGACCTTTTTTGTTTTGTTTTGTTTTGTTTTTTTTGTTGTTGTTTTTTTTATTCTGTTCCACACTCGCCACTTGTTCAGTTATTTTTCCCTTTTCTGACATTCTTTTCTTAGGTTTGTTTTTACTCTTGGCTTCCTTCATCGTGTTATCATCATCATCATCATCAGTCATCAATGTCATTATCATCCTCATCACCGCAGCAGCAGGCAGACTGAAGCTGCGTTAGTTCAGAGCATCTGTGTCTCCACCCCATCCATCCTCCTTCATACACCGTCACACTGCAGATCCCAGCTCACACACACACACACACACACAGAGTTTTATTGTACATATGGAAACACACTCTTCATCCCAACACACCCTCAGTATGTACATATAAACCAGACCAAACACTTGCATTATTATATCCCTTTCATTTCACCAGCAGACTGTCGTGTGCATCAATCAGAGGTGTTCTGTAAAGCTCTATTTCTGCTTTGATTCAGTGTTCACACATACACATACACACACATATATTCATACACACTCGGGCACTGAAGCAGCAAACCGGGCTGAGCTCAAGTGGAGGATGTGTGGTTGCCATGTAGACACAGACCTGATCACATCTTTTGTTTTTGTCATCTTTACTGGATACTTCCTGTTGTATTATTTTGAATACTTTTTTTCTATTAAAAATAAAAACGAAGAAGCTCTAACTGTCTTAGTTTGTGCATTACGTGTGCGTCTGTCTGTGTGTGCATGTGTGTGTGTGTGCGTGTGTGTGTGTGTGTGTTTGTGTGTGGGGCTATAAGCTGAGTAATGGAGTGCCGTCATGCTGGCAGTGTACTGAGCAGTGTGAAGTCAGTCTATTTTCCTGTGGTCATGCTGCCTGAAGCCGTGCAGTCAGAGTAGATTCACTCAAACACCAAGACTGCATTATGCCACCTGCTGGCACAACATCAGTACTGCAGTCTAGTGGGCAGAATGTTCCTGTAAACAAAGCTGCATTTCACCCTTAATTGAACACAATTTGACATCATGTGTTCAGTTATGTGAGTGTGTGGGGGATTTTTGAATCTATTAGATTTCTCCTCCTGGGTTTAACTTAATCAAAAATGAAGATATAAAAAAATATGGCTTATGAAAGATTCAGCATGAAAGTAAACAAATTAAAGAATTTTTTTAAATTTCTAAATGTTTTAATTTCAATAAACTAGTCTAGGAGATGATTTTCTTCTAGATGACAAGACTTGGACACATTCAAGCTCAGCTCAGTAACTGTTGAGGTAAGGCCAGTTAAGTATCTTTAAAACAGGGAATTCAAAGAGCTTCACATGAGGAAAGACGGTGCATTGGAACCGTTTGAAGTGAGTTTATGTAACTACCAAAACATGAAATAATATATTGTTCTTCTTGGAAATGAAAAGGTAAATACAAAAGCAATAAAACACACTTGCACCGATCAGTACAATTTTGAGTTTTGTTTCTACAGTCTTTCTTCTAACTTTTAGCTAATGCTAGCAGACTTTATAAATGTTGTGTACCTGACATTGCTGATTCATTTTAATGATCGTATGTGTCTTCTCTACTTGTGTCACTTTGCTGTCTTTTAATATTAACCATTATCCCACAATTGTCTGTTGAGCAAGATTCAGTTTTACTTTAAACTGCAGTGAATCTGAAAATCAAACAAACTCCACTAACTTAAACAAACAATGCACCAAATTACTGCTTGTAATGTAAAAGGGGGTCATGTGTAGTGCAATAGTTATCACCTGAAATTTCAGTTGCCCTTCCCTTTTATCGTCTTTCAGTTTATTGTTTTGCTTTTCTAGCCCGCAGCTTTACTGTTTTGGTTCAGTCTCACAGCACTCATCAGTGTTGTTCCTGGCCACTTCAGTGAAAAAGCTTAGATGATCCCACTGTTCACTATTTACTACTTTTAGCTGCACCAGACATGCTGATTAATTACTGTGTCTGATGAATCAAAGCCAAAGACAAACTTGCCAGTCGAACACTTAATTTTCTCAAACTAAACAGTGTCCATTAAACTCAAATATGTTTCCAATAACAAACAGTTGCTCCTACATGTAACTACTGCAGCAACAACTTGCCTCAGTGATCCAAAACATTACCTTTCTGGGCAGAACACCTGACATGACAAAAAGTAGTTCCTATTTATACAATGGATGGCTATTTACCCAATGAGACCTGATACATCATACATGAACCTGATTATTACATGTAGATATATCTGCTCCTACACAGCAAACAGACAAATTTAATTACTAGTTGGTGAACATAGTGGAGGCCACATGGAGCCTCATGTTTCCCCCAAGATGGTGGTGACCAAAAATAGACCTAAATGAGAGTAAATATTGTACTTGCATACATACCTGTTGTAAAGTGATAACAGTGTTTCTGCTGTCTCAAGGTGGCCAAAAAAAATCTGTTATTGCACTTTTAAAGTAGTAGTCAAGAAATACAAATCAAGTAATCATTAATGTTTTATGGCCCTTTATGGGAGAGTATGGGCAGGAAAATCAATGATAAGATATCACCAGAAATCAGAATAGCTCTCTCCCTCAATGACTTTGATATCTGACTTGACAAAATCCCAACAATCATGCAAGTGCAATAAATAACAGATGTAATCCATCATAATAAATAATGACACTAATCATTTGTCTTTACAATAACCAGTGATAGGGATAAAACTGATAGCAACTGTGCAACTTTCCTTCACAAATGACTGTATGATGTGTTAGTATATAAAACCCCAGAGTGCTGAATCGATATCTGCTGCTATGCTCGGCCTAATGTGGTCCCCGTGGGACTGGACGCCACAGTGCTTTGAGTGAGTGTCAATGGTTAAGTTGATTACCACATTATGAAAGGAACACTCAGTGGCCTGGCTGCTGGTTTCTTCAATACCCAACTGTCTCTAACACATAACACAAACTCCTTCTTTACCTCGCATGACTCACTCGCTGGGGCACATAAGGTTACAATCTGCAGCCACTGTGCACATCAGCGGCGTGAAAGGGTCCCTGTGGGCCAGTGCTCGCAGCAAGGCTCTCCCACACAGAGAAATAAATGTGTGGCAAAGGCAGACACAGAGAGGTGGGCGAGGTAAGAGCAAGAAATTAAGACGAGGGAGTTGGGAGAGCGAGAATGTGGGAGGGAGAGAGCGAGGAAGAGACGGATGTTGCCCGTTAACCTCAGACAGGAATATGGGCAAGAAAATGTTCTTTCCACCCTGACGTAAGTACCAATAAAGAGCCCACTCCTCCCTGCTTTGTGTGTGTGTGTGTGTGTGTTTAGCTGTTTTGGTGTATGTGAGAGTGAAATAGAGCCCAAAGTGTGAGAGTCCTTATTAGGGTACAACATGTTCTTGGCTGCAAAGTCAAAATCCGTAAATAAATCTGAGCCAAATTCATATTCAGAGCTGAGCATTTGTCTCAGTGATGAAAAATCAGTAGTTGTTAGTCATAATTGAGAGTATTACTGCTGTGTTTGCAAACATTATCAATGCAAACACATGACTAATTTGGACTTTGTTGTCTAGTGTTAATCCATGAATGAAAAGAACTGCCAATCAATTCGGGAGTGAAAGCAGGTTCCTTTATTTTGAATTTTATTGGTGAGATGAACCTTATGTTTATACTTGGACCACAGACCGGGCCTTTCAGCTGTGAATCTTGCAGCATGCTGAGCCTGACTCCACCCACTGCATAATTTTGAAA